>JAQFYQ010002818.1:0-11282 GCA_034694885.1 Buchholzia appendiculata
GCATATATATAACTCTGCTAAAGGCTACCAAGGGAAGCGAAAGCTTATCTTACTGGTCATCTTTACATATAAATCAAATTCTTTAGGTTTAGACATGCACACCTATGCGAGCATGCCAACACCGTTTGCACAACCAGAAGACAAAAAAACACAAAGGAAAGAAAAATAGCACAATATACACATCATGCAGAGTAATACTGCTCTAAAATAACAGAACTGAAGAAGTGTTATAATGGCACAGTTTTAAACGAAATATCATATTATAATACTATATGATATATAAACGAATTACATGAAGTACTTTTTCAGTCAAAGTGTAAAAACAGTCGCATTTCTTTATTTAAAAATCTCTATAATAATATCAAACTTAGATTGTAAGAAGATAGAGCAGGTAATAACGATTATTGTAAGCAACTTAAATATTTAACACAACAGGAAAACTTATAAGCTGGTATTATAATGAAATAATCCTGTAACGACGATTTTAAAATGTTAGCAGATTTAGTATTTTTATAATCTCTGGGAGTGCATTCCAGATACTAGCAGCTTCTGATTATGCTGCCTTTGACCATGGTTTGTACTAATTAAACTTCTGTATACATCATTACAACCTCTCGTACTATACAACCTCTCGTATTATAAGAGTGTATATTAATATTTAACATTAATTCAAAAATCAAATTAAAAGATCATTATGCACAGCTCCTCTCCCATCATTTCTTGATTATTGCTATATAAGGGTCTTGCTTTATAAGGAAACAATTAATTAGATACGACAAGATATCTTTTAGTTGATCCTGAGTGGCATTTCAAAGCTACCTGCCGAATTGCTGGGTCAGCCAAAAAGCAACTATTAACCACATTTATCTGCTTTAAATAATATCCCCACTGATCTTAGCATGCATACGTTACATTCTCCTACATTCTCCGGTGATTCATAAGAGATTTGGTGATTACTGGAAACGAAGACCACTTGTGCAGTGATTGACCGCGAGGTATATACGCGTCTTTAATGCACAGCTAATATGCTTATTACTTAGATGCGTAACTGAAACAAGTAATTTAACTATTACACTCTATATTGTGCATTAAGCTGTGATAGTTAACATTCGTCCTAATGTCTGTTTGATGTAGTCATCCATTTGAGCTTCTTAAGACTATGCACACTAATACATCCCCACCATAAGAAAATGATTCAACTTTCGAAGGTAGATGAATCTTACATGTCGAAAGCTGGAAAATGTTAAATCAATTGCGGATAAAAAAAATTAAATGTACGCTTAAACAAAAATTTGAAGTGCACAATCCTTCGGTTCAAACAAGGAAAAATTTGCTTGCTTCATAAGCATGAACTCGATCCGCAAACACAAAAAACTAAAATATTAATTTAATTATACGCGCACAACGTTTGTAGTCTTGGATTAAAGATTTTTTTGCGACTCGCTCATGATATATTTATATCGACACCTAGTCGATATGAATACGTTTTCAGTAACTATGGCATCCAAGAACGAATTAAGCGGGAGCCTAGGCTGAATGGTAAAGAGGCGAAGTAATCTGCCTTGCATGAGCAGGAGACCCGTGAAATTTATAAATGACTGAACCTAAGTTTCTCTGGCGGAAGCAGGTAGTCGTTATTGAAAATTTTGTACAATGTGACTTTTTCCGCATGCCTAAAGAATCAACATGCATTTTTTGCATTTTTTAAAATTATTGTTGTTAGTGATCATAGTGTCAGCGATGACAAAAGGAGTGTGGATATTCAACAGAATTGGATATAAGGGTACTCAACTGACGTTATGAGTAATGCAATCTTATATACCTTTATTTTGATGTATGAGTTGATGTATTCGTAGATATATTAATTTATTAGTTGCTTCATCATAATTGAATGCACATTTTAATCAATAATTTCCAGTAATTATGTGATCTTGAGATCGACGAATTGTGTGCCATCAACTATACAGTACTACACACATTGATCATTTTGACCTCTAAAAAGACCTCTGCAGCACACATACTTACAGCTTTGCTGTCACTAACTATACTCTAATTCAGCAGAGCTTCAATTTAAGCCTAACATGAAGGCCTTATGAAGGATAAAAAGGCAATTCCGTATTCACAATCGGATGTTTCATTGGTTTGAAGGTCGTAGCGATCAAAAACAAATTGAATGAAATCAGAAATGAAATTATTCCTTGACCCACGAAACATTAAAATGCATACACTATTCTGCACTCTAGGCCAAATCATTAAATAAATAATTTTCACTTTAGCCGACGACGGTCACATTGATATATGCCTTACACTGAGTTAGATCAAACTTTCGCAACAGGCATGGAAGTTTAAGTCTTTACTTAACATCATTAGAAGACAAATCCAGTGAGAAACGGACCTTCGCTCTCAACGGTTACGGAAATGATACCGGTGTCGGTGGATATAACCTAACTATACTAGATTGACTCCAAAAAGAAGATAGACTATCGGTATGCATTAAGTTTTCACCTTCTGGAAAAACTGCAAAAATACCTCTTAGGGCCTAAGATTAAATTATTTATCATTACAATTTTGAAATTTATCCATCGTCTTCATGAAAGACCAAAACTAGTCTTCTTCTTCTCACAAGGAACATTTGTATTTAAAAAAAGGATCCGCCGAAAATTGTACACATGTGTTGGAGCATGCTTATTTGTATAAAAATTCATATCCATTGAGCTTTATGAATTGTAAACAAATGACAGCAACTCTTTCAGTGTCATTATGCAATGATAGTATCGAAACATACTTTAGGCAACCGGGTGAAAGAAAGCATGAATTTGCATTTATTGTTACACTTTATACACAGTCTGGAAAATACATCTCAACTTTTTGAACACGAGAGCATGTGTTTAACTGTCACGAGGTCTCCCTTACTTTTAATAACAACCACTTATATTTTCCAGGAGCCTGAAAACAACACGTTCACGATCAGCTCATATCATGCCACTCCTACATCTTCTGAACTGAACTGACTGCTTTTATTGAAACACAGATTGTTTATGAATGGGTGCCAAGTTTCCCACGGGGTGGGTGCCGTTAGTCGCATGAACAACATGTTTTTTAGTTTCAAATTACTTGGAAAACTTGAAGCATCTTTTGCCTTGAAAGCTTAACTCCGCTCACACGTATGTTGGTCTAAAACATCTCACAGCCGCAAGCGAATAATAAACTCTGTTTATCGTTGCAAAGGTCTAGAGGAGCTACATCGACTTCGACCATGATTTGCAATCAGTTATAAACGGCTGTTCTTGCATTGACTTTCAACATAGTAGCAGATAATTGACAAGCGACTCCCAATTGTATTTAATAGACTCGAAATATTTTTCTAAATATTTATTTTTCTAAATAATCAAAATTTCCAACTTAGAGTAGGGTCAGTAGGGTTGGGCTAGGGTTTGAGGTAGGGTTTGTGGTAGCCTTTGAGAAGGTTAGGGTTAGATCTTAGATGGTTTAAAACAAGGAGTCGCTTGTCGACTAGACGTAAGTTTCAACAGTGCTTTGCAACAGTTTTAGGCCACTGATAGAACGAATTAACAATATCTGGCATATCTTTTAAAAAGCTAGGTTAGTTTGGCATAAAATTTGAAAGTCGGCTTGAAGCTTGGTTGTTCAGCAACGACCTGACACAGTAGGCTAGAATTTCACTTTTCTGCACAGGGACTCAAAAATATCGACAAATGAGCATAAAATATTATATCAACGATCTTTTAACGTATAACGAAACCAATGTAAAAGTACACTACTCGGTGAGGTTAACTATATTTTACCCAGTATAAAAAGATAAGCCTTTCATTACTCTGTGCTACCGTAATGCAACTGCATACTGTATAACCGTAACGTGACCCTCGGAAGAGAGCACAGAAAGAAATTTATTCAAATTACAACTATTTTAGAATTTATTTTGTCATGAAAATAGTACTCAAGCTTTCATCGTTATTTTCGCAAAGAGGAGTGTTTGACAACATATAAAAAATAGTGCTTGCACTAAATCATAAGTGGACAGAATAAGAGAGAAATATGTGCTTGGATCATTTAGTATTGATGAACACGGTTCCCTAAATAAACCATCATGATCTATACCGGAAAATTAATTTTAGCTGGTGACTTTTTGTTGAAAAGTAGTATAATGCAGCCTTGTGCATTATGTATATTCATTATGTTCAGATCTTGAAGTACTCCGGTGGAAAGGTGCTACGATGAGTTTCAGCAAGGATGAAGCAAGAAAGTTCGTCAGAGACAATCTCCATATTTTGGACGCTGAGCAAATCCTTGACGAAGACGATCCGTTGAAGAAATTTGAACTTTTAGAGAAAATTGTCTTTGCTGTTCAAGAATACGTACCGTTTCAAAACTCGCGCATCCTGGCTCTACCTTTAGAAGATCGGCATTCGTTCACACGGGAGATGATAAAGGAAGATTGTGTGAGCGGTAAAGGAGGTGGGTTACATAAAATAAAAAAACAATATGGAAAATAATTTATATACTTAATGTGTGTAAGGGCAATTTTTAATAAATACGATATGTTAAACTGTATAACGGCTACATATTCAAATTTGACCTAAGCATTCTAACTTAGTTTACCAATGTCGATATTTTTTTTTTACAGATTTAGACATTTTCACAGCAAACGGAACTGACAAGGTTTAGAAACGATTCGTAGCTTCTTTATCAATTCCTATTTGAATTGAAAAGTAACACCTCTTTCAATTATTAACGCCTGATTTATCTTATTTAAGAGATATACGATAATGTTCTAACGAATAAATTCAGCATGCATTTTGTAATTATTTGAGATAATGATTGTATTAATTTTTTTGTTTTGATTGAAAGATGCCTCCGATGTTTGCTTTATAAAAACAGCACTCAAATAAGCATCAAATAACAGCACTCGATTTTCCACTTTTAGGAACAGTAACTGCGCGGGTGATATTTCGAGGATATCACCCGCCGAATGTCAATTATCATTAATTTTGTTTTCCTTTTTAGTAATTTCATCGTTTTGTAATTTTTAACATCAACTGTTAAGAAAACACATGAACATTAATTGTATTATTTTTATTTTTATTTTTCTTCAGTTTTTGATTAAAAACTGTTAATAAAGGCAATTTAACATTGACGACATCATGTAAGTAGTAACTATTATTATCAGTATTTAAACAATAATATCCAAATGTCATATATAATCAGTGCAAATATCAATAAAAAAGATCAATATCAACGATCAGCAGTGGAAAAAATTGAAATTTCTCTTACAAACGTCAAAAGGTCCGTACGACCATAAGCCGCTACAGATTCCGTGACGCGATCGTTAAATTTGCGATACATACACGATGAATATTGATAATGATAGTTGCTACTTACATACCGAAGTCAATGTTTAATTGTGTTCTCTTAACAGTTGGTGATCAAAAACTGACGGAAATGAAAATAAAAATAATACAATTTAATGTTCATATGCATTTTCTTAACAGTTGATATTTAAATTATCAATCTTTCCACGCTGTCTGCATGTACTTTAGTTGCTTGCTTGCCTGTGCGTGTGTTCTTCAGGTGTATGTATATGGTTAAACTTGTTCATCACGGAACTCACTCTGGCACTCGGCTACGATTCCTACTTAGGTTGCGCTCGCGCTTTCGCGCCATACGAAACAGTCAACCATGCCCTCTCCTTCGTCCGCAACGCTAAACGTAATGGAGATCTTTACCTTATCGACGTTGGTCCAGGAATGCCATCTCCAAGAGCCATTGAACTGAATTTTCCTCACGAGTCGCCACTTTTTAGCGACTCTTATCAGTGGTACAAGTACGTGAAAGTATCTGATGGTGAGGATGGAAAGCCGGAAAAAATGCCAGATTGATCGCGAATAGGACGTCGTGGAAAGCAACTCTGTAAACGACTTAAAGGCTTTTTACCAGTTCACGGTGGATCCTATCAACTACAACGAGTTATCTGATCTCATCGACAAAAGCGTAAGTAACTTGAGGTTGAGTTGTAAATGCTAGGAGCGGGGAGAGAGCTTTTCCCCCAGTGAATTTATCAAGTTATAGAGGAAGTCCAAGCTGCAGATTTGAAGTTTGTTATGTATATTTCAGACAAATCTGCAGTCATACGAAATTGATGTGACTATATGTGCGGCGGGTTTTTACTGTTTCTCCGACTTTTGCATAACAAGTAAGAGGACGTGGCGGAGGAGGAGGGGGAGTCCTGGACATACCGTTCAAGGGTTATGGACTGCGAAACAGAAGAAATTCCAATTTTTTTTACGTTTTGACCCATCACTGACATTTCGAGGAGCATGTGAAGAACGCGCAGCACACGATTCACTGCGGTACGCATATGAATAATGGAGTTATCTGAAATGTTCTCGGCTAAGTCGCGCATCTCGTGTCATCAGGAAACGAATTCCAGACCTCCTTCGACGCTTCACTGATGGCCTGATGGCATACCATCATTGCGCCTCGAAATGTCATGACGGAAGTCTTGGCACGCACGGCTCATGTGAAAGGAAATGTTATATACATACCTTGGTGTCTTGCAACGGTTGGAAGGCTGCACGACAATTTGTCATTCGAGACACAGTTTGCATTGTTTGCTAATTATGGCGCTATTTTTGTTGTGCTGTACTTTAATTGTGTACAATATAATACTTTCATCTTGTGCAGTGCTGTAAAAACTATTGCATCTCAATGTTTGCATATTAACGTGCAAACAAAGACGAGATATACTGCTGGTACAACTATACAGCATCTACTACAACTGCTTTGTTCAGAGCCCTGACGTTCAATGCCTTTAAGAAGGCTAATGGGAAATTTATTATCATACTGTAGAGATCGATGAATCATCAGGTATTATGTTTAGAGCCCAGCTATTCAGGGCTAAGAAAGTTCCTAAGAAAGGCAATGGGAAATATATCATTAAGTTGATGCTGAAATTCTATAGTAAGTTCTGTGGCCGTAGGTATGAAACTTTTGAGGGATGACAATGAAAGATATCCAGAGAACCTGGATATGCCTGTTGGTGCGTCACTCGTAGGCTTTTCTGCACTATTTCAAATTACGATGTTTTGCAAGTTTCATACAGTGATTTATGAATGGCTAATTGAGCATGATGCTTTTCCCCAAGGCACTTTTCTGCCCCGTGTCTTCCCTCGCCTTGACCAATTTTCCAAATGCATTGCATTGCCTTGATCTTGAAAACATGGCTTGCCTTGCCTTGGATTTGAACTAAATGCCTTGACTGCATTATAATATGTGCCATGTACTCAATGTAATACAATGCCAGACTGCATAGTCATACTTTTTAATAAGAACGGATATATTTTACGAACAAGTAACTATAAGTTTGCTTGCAATTTGATTTGTTCAGATTTTCGAACATCTGGTTTGGCGCTATGCACGAGGGAACGTGGCAATGCGCTGGAAGAACGGCCGTTTGATTGCCGTATTTGAGAACAAGCTGGTGAAGGAAGACGACAACGGCTGCCTGCAAGTCGTACGAGAATTGCTCACCGAGGATGAGATAGTCACTGTCACGATGCAGGAATTTCCTAGTTTAGTCGCGGACACAGTAAAACGAGCTGTCGCTTTCTACGCATGTTCTGCTAAAAGCATCGGTAAGAGTGGATTTCTAAAGTTGCCTTGGATAAAAAATGAGGTGGATTCCCAAAAGAGATCATCATAGTTTAATGTATTTTTTTCTGAGTAAATTTATGTGAATTTTATTTGCAGAGAATGCATTATTATAAATTTGGATTTATAAAGCGTAGACTAATTATTTAAAATATTTGACATTTCAAAATTTATGCAAAGAGTGTTTTTCAAAGCTACTTTATTAGCAGTTAATAGGTGTAAAATTAACGCCATCAGATTCCCCGAAGAGTTTTTGTTTGTAATTTTAATATATTGAACTCTGTCATGAAAAGTTCGGAGTTCCAAAACTATAACAGGTATGATCAAGTTTAATGATAATTGACAAATGATTATTATGGTCGGTCATTTTAAATCTTGGTTACAGTAAGCCAATTCAAGGCACAGCCATCAGCCAAAACATTTAAATGTCGGGAGTCAAGCAATTAAGTTTATTCGTTGATTGGATATACAATTAGTAGTATCGTCTGGATGGTTAGACTATCTCACAGCAATTTATAGGCGGAGTTTACCTTCATTGCTTGATTGGGGGAATAAACATCGAAATCGTTATTTCAGTGCAGGGATTAAATACATTTTGAATATGTTCTTTACGAGCGAGAATTTTTTTTAAAATTTTGTTATGATTTTTTCAAAATATTTTGATCATGATCAAACGCCAGGTAATGTCCGCCAATGTTGCAGCTCATCTGACAAATCTCCCCCCCCTTCCCTCCTTTCCTGCTCATGCCTAGATAAGGATCATGCCTTTTAAGGAAACATTTAACTAGATACAATAAGATGGTCTTTTAGTTGATCTGGAAGGGCATTACGAAGCAGCTTGCCGAATTGCTGGTTCACACACAGAGTAATACTGACCACATCTATCAGCTTTAAAGAACATCAGCACTGAACAACAATTAGCATACGTAAGTCGCCTTCTCCTACGATGGTCCAAAAAAGATTTTGCAATTATTGGCGGCGAGGCTCACTTATGTAGTGATTGACTCAAGCTGTATTTCAGCCGTAATATACAGCTAATACTTGATACTTAGCTACGTAACGGAAAAGGTGATATAATTATTGCAATAGTATTATTATTACCCTTTACTACATTATAACACTATACATTGTGCAATAAATTGTGGCCGTTAACATTCGTCCTAATATTTGTATTGTATAGTTCTCCGTAATTGCTCTAATGCTTGTTGCATATCTAGCTAAAATTATCTATTGCTTTCTTTGCTAAATTTACTTTTTGTTTTCGCTTCTGCCTGACATGTTGTTTAGTTGACGAATCACAATGTATACAACACGTATCTACATGACAGAAATACATTACAGTTATCAACACAACATAATATAAGTGTAATTTTGTTTTATTTTATTACATTAATCTGCCAACTAAACTACAGCTTAAATTATGCATTGATATGTAATACATGTAGTATCATTACTATGTGGTATATCATAGTATCATTACTGTTCGTGTTTAAAACGTGATTTTGTTGAAATCGAAATTAACTGTTTAATTGATTTGGTATTTCTGATTTGTTGCAGTCAACGATGACTACCTCCTGGACGACACAGCGTTGTGCCCAGATAACTGAAGACGCGTCAGCTTCTGTCGAACAGGACTATTTGACTTGTGGACATTGTTAATTTAATTCGGACACTAGCAGCACTGAATTCTTCACTAAGTTTAACGTACGCTCATTATTTTCGAAAATTTCGATTAGAATTATTGTAGGCAATATGTGCTATTTTGATAAATATAAAGGCGTATGTCTGAACCATCCTTCGTCAAAGTGTCCTTTGCGCCTCGGAATGTCAGTGACGTGAGTCCTGGCACGCACGGCTCATGTGAAAGGAAATGCTACATACATACATACATACATACATACATACAAAGTGTCTGATAGTTATGCAACATCAGAAAATCTGCAATAAAGGATGCACGCAATCACTTGATTATACGAATTTTGCAGTGCAATTAGGACTTCAAACAGTCAGGTCGATGATAAATGCAGCCCACTTCAGTCCTCTGACTAATAAAAATAATGAATGACAGTGATGTAGTCCTTGACACCGATGCCTTGCCTCATGGCTGCCTTCAGGCACTTTACTACCTTGACTTACCTTGATTAATTTTCCAAATGCCTTGTCTTGGCCTTGGAAAAATGCCTTGTCTTGTAATTAGCCATGAAAAAATACCTTGAGTTGCTTACCTTAGCCTTGAAATGACATTGCCTTGTCGTGGCCTTGAAAAATGCCTTGCCTTGCTTGCCTTAGCCTTGAAAAAACATTGCCTTGCCTTTAGATAATTATCTTGACTATTTCAAAGTACTTATGTATTGGCGTGCTGTGACGACGCCTCAATTTAACTCAATTGTTTACAAATTAGCTGAAATCATATCTTGCACATACAATAAAAACTATTGTGCAAATTCAATTCAAGATGTGAATATATAGTTGTTTAATATTTGATTCATCTAAGCGGCACACAATATTAAGACAGAATATGCATGTACACTATGATTCAGAATAAAGGCAACAAATTATGTTTACAATTTCATCCACAAAATTCGCCCAATTTTGGCCGAAATTTTGAATAACGAATCTAAAATGAAATTTGCTTCAAAAAATGTGTACTTGTTATTTATCTTTTAGTGGTTGCTAAGATACCAGTTATCGTTTGTAAACAAGCAATAACGACATGGTTTTCACAGCAGAAGACAAATTTTCATTAAGAGTTTAGTAATGTTGAAAGATTACAACAGTACTATAGTAGTAGTTTAATTCCTTCTTGCAAACGCAACACAATTCACAACAATAATTCAGCAATGACAAAATACAATGCAATACTGCAACAGTCGTTGACTGATTAAAGAGGTCTCGAATATGGTTTGGGAAAAATAATAGCACGTTATATTCATGTAGAAACTACGATATAATGATGTACGATATCATCCTGGTACGAACTAAGACTTTCACTGCATCAATTTTCTCTACTGTGCGCGTCGAACGCGGTTCTCCAATGCATTGCTACGATCCACACTGTCCGTTGCTCGAATCTTACGTAACAGCTTATTGATGCCATTTTTTTAAACTCTTATTCGGGAACTCTTTAATAAATTTAATATGACTCCTGTAATCTTTCATCAGTACCAAATTCTTCATCAAAATTGTGTCTTCTACTGTGAAATCCATAATAGTTCTTGCTTGTTTACACACAATCAACTTCCTCCGCTGGCCTCTTAGCAATCACTAAAGAATGAGTAACAAGTTCAAATTTGTTGGAAGAAAATTTCATTTTAGATTCGTTATTCAAAATTTCAGCCAAATTAGTAAAATGCTCAAAAGAGAAGATATGGTAAAAAATAACTTGGTGCTTTTTCTGAATCACAGTGCATATACATACATGTATATAGCACCTAACACCTTACGTGCATTTCCATTGACGCACATAACTGACTAATCTGCCGATCGTTAATACAGGCAGTGATGTTAGGCCTTGGCCTTGGCCTTGGCCTTGATCCCGCCTTAAGGCCAGGAAGTTTCGGCCTTGGCCTTGGCCTTGAGGGTTCAGGCCTTGGCCTTGGCCTTGAGGGTCCAGG
>JAQFYQ010002819.1:0-11282 GCA_034694885.1 Buchholzia appendiculata
CGGTCTCGAGGGGCAGTGGTCTCGGTCTCGAGGCTCTGGTCTCGGTCTCGAGCTGTTGGTCTCGTTTAACAACCCTGCCCGTAATAGAGTGGGAAGATGGTGGCTGACTGACCACACTCGCGCCTTAAGCACATATAGGCTAAGCGATATCCAGTCTATTTATAGATCAGTGATGCCAAGTAACACTCAGGCTTATAGAGTGCAGAGTACTAAACATGAATTCTTAACAATGCACTGTTGTCAAGGTTACAACTGAAGCTCTTACAGGGTAAAGATGTTTATCCATGAAGATATGATGCGGTTACCCCAAAATTTCATTTATTCTTTCATTCAACTTCTCTGCAATGATTCCACATGACACGACTACTCAATCCACTTGTCGTCTTCCTCGCTTTTCATGTTACGAATAATTCCTTACCGCAAAGGAAAGAGTTACATTTATAATATTCCTTCATTTCCACACTATCACAGTTTGGAGCCTGTTTCTCGTAGTTACACATGCCCACTCATCATCTTAAACTGTATCACATATTGAACTTGTTTTTAATTAAAACACAACTGCAGCACATATCTTTACATTCAGATTTTAAAATGTAATTACACAAATCATAAACATTTTAACAGATTCATATTCAATTACTCTTTTGGATTTAAAATTAGACCTCAAGTTACAATAAAATATGTATCATACTTTACTTCAAAACTCACTGGATGTAAATTGTATTTATAGTTACAACATACACATACCCTGTAATAAATTTATGAATCTACTTATCTAACATTATTATAATTTTATTCTGCCAAACAACCACGATACCAATATTCAAAACGAATTTAGCATAAATTTGCACAATCTCAATGCTCTTGCAACGCACGACAACTAGGAAATTTGCATGTAACAGAATCAAGTAAACGAGTCTCAATTTAGAAATACCTCATCGAATAGCTCTTACTGTGTAGTACAATTAGTCCGTGCTAACTTAGCCGCTGCGCATTGATGTAATATTGTCCCAGCACACTGGCACTGATATAACACTCCCCGAGACTATACGCTTCATTCCCAAATAGTACTTAATTACCTGCAATATCAATATTCACACAACTTGGATGCCAACCTCATCAACAGCAATGACGCATCGCGGTCATAATCCGAACTCGAAGTAACAACAAAATGAGGTGAATTTTATAATTAAAAAAATTGGGGGGGGGGGGGGGCAAAATTGGGTTCTCCTTTACTTTAGTACACTGCATGGGAAACAGGTAGGGTTAGGTTTGGGGTTAAAAGTCGGGTTTTGGTTGGGGTTAGGGTAGGGCCTATAGAACATTTCGCCATTCATAAATTCCCCCCCAAAAATTCATTAATTTTTTTGAACACGTACCCCTACCTGTTGATTTTTTTCCATTTGTGTAAAGTTAAAGTGAAGGAGAACCCAAAATTGTCTACAATAATTTGCAAACTACTGCTTTAGCAAGTTTTGAACTAGTGGGGGAGTGTGCAGTGAATGCTCCAAAACGAAGTAGTGAGAAGGGATAAGAAATCTAGCGCGAGCAAATGGCTAAACAATGAGAACTATTGGGGAAAATAACACAAGCAGCGTGTGTGCGGTTGGGGGAGAGAAGGGGAGAAAATCACCCCATCCCATCTGGTAATTCGAGCACTGATAGTACTGGAAAAGAAAACACCTCAGTCCATATCGACAATGCACCATCGGTACACCTATACATAAACTTCCAATTTAATACAAATGCCTATTTCTATGTACACTCTCTCTACTGATAATGTTGCGTATACTGCGCTCCGGTACTACCAAACGTGGGGGCGGGACCTGCCGAATGAGAGTTATCGTCTGTAGGGGGCATCGCTATCTGCTGTTGATTGGCCATCTTGAACTGATCGGCAGACCACCGCGTCACTAGGATGCCGACGCCTTCAATAAGTGCCAACAGGACGCCGCCAATGACTGCGGAGCCGGCCATGGCAGCCGCGCCGTTCCTCACTGCAAGAATGGCACCGGTGAGGGCGCCACTGGTTATAGAGTTCCAAGGATCTTCCTTCTTGCGGATGTACACAAGGGAGCAGTCGATAGCCGAAAAGAGACCACCCCAGACTGCGAAGTTTCCTGCAACAAAAATTTAAAATAAAATCAATACCACAATAAATAAAACAATTCCTTCACATTTATAATTACATAATACTAATATAAAGAAGTTGCGTATTAGGATTAGATTAAACAGTAGGCCTACGGTGCCATTAATTCTATTCAATATCATTAATTTAAAGTTTAACCATAATTACAGCAACAATAATAAATTCACAGCTTCATCCAAGTTATCCTGATGTTATGAAAAGTCACAAATTGTCTTTAAAAGTATGCACTGTACACGAGCTCTAAATTGTAATCAAACTACAGTCGACTATGTTCAACTGAAAAAAAACTTGGTTATCCTTTAGATCAGCGCACTAATGGGAAACTGCTAAGGTTAAAGTAGGGTTGGGGTTAGGGTTATAAGTTGGGTTTTGGTTGGGGTTTTGGTTAGGGTAGGGCTCAGACAACATTTTTCCATCCTTAAATGTCAACATTTGAAACTTCTTTTTCATGATTTTTCTTGAACACGTACCCCTCCCTGTTGATTTTTTCCCCATTAGTGCGCTGATCTAGAGGAGAACCAAAGGCCGAAATGTACGGAAATGTGGGCGGAAATGGTTGAAACTAATGTAATTATCGGATCCTGTTGCCGGGCCGACCGATTGGCTGAATTCCGGGTGATGTAATTATGAAAAAATAGGTAATCTTAGACTTTAGTACTCTGCATGGGAAAGATGCTATGGTTCGGTCAGGGTTATGTTTGTGAATTATGTTAAAATTCGAAGTATGGCTAGGGTTAGGGCTGGGCTTTTTAAAGATTTCGTCAGCACTAAATTATTATGTTGATCACTTTTTGAAATTAATATTTTGACCATGTATAGGGTATAACTAATTACCGCATCGGAACTCATCAGACCGTAGAATTACCGCATCGGGCTGTAGAATTACCACATCGGGTCTTAGAATTACCGCATCGGACCGTAGAATGATTAATTTGGACCTTGGAATGACCGCATCAGTCTTTGGAGTATTTACCGCATCGGACCTTAGAATTACCGCGCATCAGACCTTAGAATTATCTCATCAGACCTTAGAATTATCGCAACGGACCTTAAAAGTATCGCATCAGACCTTACAATTACCGCATCGAATATTACAAATACTTCGGCCTGTCGCATGTCTGGCGGCTGATTGTCTGACATACTGGTAAGGTTAAGCTGCCGTATTGGTAAGGTTCAATGCGGTAATACTAATGTCCAATGCGGTAATTCTGATGTCCGATACGGTAATTATAAGGTCCAATTCGGTAACTCTAAACATGGTGTGATGCAGTCAATTTAAGGTCCCATTAATTTTGATCATTCAAGGGTCCGATGCGGTAATTCAAATTCTTGATCGCTTTCGGTATTTAGTCCTACTGTTCTAGTGTTTATATAAGTGCAATGGAATTACTGAGGTTGTAGTTTTACAACGTTTGTGTTATTCATGGATCATGCAGTTGCACTTTTTTCGGTCATTAATTACCATAGCATATGGCATATTACCATAGCCAATGGAATTACTGAGGTTGTAGTTTTATAACGTTTGTGTTATTCATGGATCACGCAGTTACACTTTTTTGGTAATTAATTACCATAGCTATGGCTTTTGCTTAAATATTTATTATCATGGTATTCAGACTTGGATCAGGCATAGTTTTTATGAAATTCAAATTGACTGGCGAATTTCTAATAAACTCAGGTCCGCGTCGAGCAACTCGTAAGAAAGTCTTCTGTAGGATGAGTTTAGTGATTGTAGGATATTGCGCACAATAGCTCACATTGTTGGATCTAGTTCAGTATCAAAGCTTAACGATTGATTATATCTGTCTTATACTTGGCTGACGGTGGCACTTTGAACTGGCTTATGAAGTTTGAACTTCATTTGATGATTCAGTCTTATTACTTTTAATGTATGAAATGTATATCATTTTGCAGTTTGATATCTCTAGGCTAATTCTGTTTCAAATGTTTCTTCCATAAATTTAATTTTGATTGTTCGGAGCTAACTGCAGAAAATTGATACGATAAAAAATGATACAAGTTTGTGGCCGTGTAATTTAGAATTAAACGTGTGATGTTTCAGAAGATTTGGCGGTGGGATTTCTGTAACAGTTGTGACGTGTGATTGTTCCGTATGGGTGAGTCTATGAAGATCGCGCTACGTGATGCTCTGAGAATGGTTGGCATCATGCCAGATTCATTATCAAAGGGAGAATCCGATGTACCGCAGGCCTCATGGGATCTATATGAAATGATCCAGGCTTTCATGCAGGTTTGTTACATTTAGTTATTTATTTGCGATTTATGTAGTTATTTGTATGTTTATATAGTTTGTTTATTATTTGTGTTGTTTATGGCCCTATTGTATATTCTGAAACTCTTTAAAAGTTTCAATCAGAAAATACAATGAAGCCATGCACAGTTGATAGATTAGGCTACTATTTCTGATAAGTTTCAAGTGTTACCGGCAGGATTTGGTACGTACTGATGGGCCGTGAAGTTTCTTTTTCCATTTCAATTAATTATTGAAGTTAATGCATATGTACTGGGTTTTGGATTGTTGGGTTCAATAGGACTAAGCGAAGTGTGCTGGGTTGCATGTAGTAGGCCAACATGTAAGCTAACGTGTCATGTTTGTTTGTTTTAGCATTCAGTGCTTTGCATAATTGTTGTATAGTTGAACGAAGTTAATGTTTGATCTTTAATTGAAAAAGTGTTTCTGTTTGTGTGTGAGATGAAGCGTAGCAATTTTTAGACTCCTGTTAGAAAAATTATAGTTGATGTCATTGACATACAAGTTTATTATGTAGTTTTGTCAACAGAGCTGTTGCGCTGTGAATAATAAGTTCAATTGAGAAGCTAATTTTCAATAGAGGAGTTACTTCAATTGAATTTCCCCCGCAATTTATATTGAAATTGATGAGCCTGTTGAATATGCTTTTCCAAGTGATAAGCTGTTAAACTATTGTTTTGATTAAAATTGGAACTCCTTAAAGGAATTTAGCAGCCCTAGTTCAAACAATTCCAAATGTTCTAACGAGTCTAGAACGAAACAAGGCACTTTATTGAATTATTCAGCTTCTGTCAATGAAAAATAAACTCATCATCTAACATAACTAGAGGATACTAATGCCTTCAGCTAGGTTTCACTGCCTGAAATCACCGTTCTCATATTGTGAGGTGTTTGTGCTTCTATTCTAACGGCTGTTATTTGTAACGCTCTGGAGGACATTTCATAACATAAATAGAAATAAATTCCTATATGAATAAGTATATCTTGGAGGTGTAGTGCTTCGCTTCCTGTTTGTAAGATAACCCTTTTGCAGGAAAGTTCCAGTAAAGTTCCGAGCAAGTCAGTGAAGGATCAGCTTGTAGAAATCAAACAAAAGTACGATTCCTACAGATCATCTCAGTAATCGTGGTATTGCCGACAAGAAACAATGTTAAAATAATAAGCTATTTTTTATATCAATAAGTTGCTGCAATTAAGAAGATTAAGAAGAGATGTTGCTGTTAGTAAGCTATTGCTGTTTCTAAAAGCTAGCTCTGTACATTATCTGTCCAGGTACTTATAGTTAATTGCGATTCGGTTCTGTTGTTCTAGGCGCCAAGTTATCACGTTATCTTTGAAGTTGCACTAATTCTGTGGATTGTTCGTCTTCTTTTCTTCACAAAGAGCTACAAACCGGAAAGAACTATTCTTACAGAAAGGGTTTGATTGTTATTATTATATTTTCCGAACATTATTGGAATCATCTAACTCTTGCTAACGTTTAAATTCTGGCATAGAATCTTGATGACGAATTGACGATGACGCTCAAATGTACAAGCCCCATATACTTTAGAGTTAATGATAAGGTGCATTCCACCTGCTGCAAATTGCTTGCATAACTTATTGTATACCGGTATTAATCACTTTGATATATTTAGCTGATTACATGTTTAGGCTATTTGGTGTTTGTTTATTACAAGATTTTGTGATTAGTTTACATTATCATATTGTTTAAGTTGTATTTAAAATATCATACTTTTTGCAATATAACTTGAGCTTGTTTTATATAGTAGTGCTACTCTCTTTGTTGTGCTTGTTTATTCTTGAGAGCTTGAAGAGTGTGATGGATGTGTAGGAGAAAGAGGAATTGATTGAAGAATGGCAGCCGGAACCATTGGTTCCTGATGTAGATGAGAATCACCCGATTCTTCAAGACATGGAACAACGCCTTGTTGACAGGTAGATGTTCTTTCTTTTTATCTGCGTTCATGCCAGATACTTCGGAAGGATACTTACTGAGATACGCTACAGAACAGTGCATTACTTCTTACTGAGATACAATACTTTGGAATGGCTTGGAAGACTGTCTGTATATGACTACAAATGTAGGATGTTTGATATTTTTTTTCCTATTTTGATAGAAATATATATGAACTCAATCTGCAGACATTGTGCATCAAGTTGTGCAGATATATCTTGTCTGGCATCTTCAGAGTTCTCTCTCTGACAAGGACTACATTTTTTGCGGAGGATAAATGACATGAACGTAAAATGTTTTTACAGCACTAAATCTTCCTGTTATGAGGCAACCAGCAATTGAAAGTAACGATGCCTTGATTTTTATTGAAAGAGAATCTGTTTGTTATCATCGATGTTGTTATATTTCTTTCACGTGATAAATTTGTTTGTGCAGTAAAATTGGAAAGTACGTGAGCATAAACGGTCGTAAGTGCATTAACATGGCATCGCTCAACTTCCTTGGAATGTCCGGCAGAAGTGATATTGAGGTAAAACAGTTACTGTTGTATCTATCGTGAATTAACATGTTAGTGACTTTTTATATATTATGACAAATTAGGTTTGTGTGTTTTATTATTTAAATCGATTTATCGTGTAAGGATATTTGTCTGAGTCTTAATGAATTATCGTCATGCCATTTGATATTTACTGATATATATATGCAGGCATTCTATGTATGGTAGCGTAGGTTGGTCACAATTGAGAATTTTTGTGTATAATACACTCCCCGACCTTTTCATCTTTGTGGTCATTCATGGTCATGGTCTCTGTGACAATTGATACATGTCATTGAGGGCAAAAGAGCCGATCAGTTCTATATATACATGTCAATGCTAGATATATAATTGACAGATTGGCTTGTTATTATTAAGATAGGAACAAATGCTGACATCTATAATTGTGCCATCACCCTGCAAAGCAAAAAAACCCTATCTACGAAACTTACATTCTGAGCAAACTGAGTTTTTCAGTGAGGGTATATTCGGGTGTTCATAAAAATTAGTACAAATCTGCATGCTAAAAAAAATTCGCCTGAAAATAAGGCTCTAATGAACATGGTGATGAGGCATTTAGACTGTAGATAAGTCTTTCTTGCTAAGTATGAAGGTAGCTACAGGCATCTAGATAAATTTTCTGCTGCTAACTCAATTTTGCAAAAAATGTAGATAGGGTCTTTTTGCGTTGAACGGCAGAGCTGTTGTGTTAGCATTACAGACGTACGTACGTTTCTATCGAGATGATGCATTCTTTATGTTTGTTGTAGGAGGCAGCAATCAAGTCTCTGAGGAAGTACGGCGTTGGGTCTTGCGGCCCTCGAGGCTTCTATGGAACTGTTGGTCAGTGTGCTTAGATCACTCTCTAACTTGCACGTTTTTGTTGTAATGTACTTTATGTCATTTATTTAACTGCATTGATTAAGTTAATAAATGCTATGCAGTTTTGTAGTATAAAAAGATTATTTAAGTTTTGTACTTTTTTTGTAATTTTAAAATACTTTTGTGTGTTTTGGAGCACAATAAAATACCATTAGTGTTCCTCACCTCAACAAGATTAGCAAGGAGAGTATTGATGTTTTGAAGTGTATCTACTAGTGTATCTAAAATTTGTTGGATTACATTGAAACGATACTGTAATACATACTTTTATAGCCGTTAACGCGAATGTACTTTTTCCGGAGTGAATTATGCACTTGTTATCTTTTTTTCTAAATTAACTATCTTTACAAGTCTTTAAAGTCTTTGTCTTTCTTGTTGTAGAATATAATACAGCTATGCTGTAGTAAGATTCTCCTGGGGATGAAGTGTTTCTCATAAGGCAAAAATATTTGTCAATGTATGATGATTATGATTAATATATAAACAAGAAATTATTCCGCTCTGATAGTTGATGTTGAGCTGTTATTCTTCTTGACAGACGTTCACCTGAAGCTTGAGGAGAAGCTAGAAGAGTTCATGCACTGTGAAGAAGCGATTGTCTACTCGTACGGCTTCGCAACGATAGCGAGCGCAATTCCTGCCTACTCTAAACGAGGCGACGTGATTTTTGCGTAAGTTTTACTTGCCGATAGAGTTTACCAATATTTACTAGATAGCATAATCCGCTAACTCTCCGTGGTCCTCCATGTCCTGGAGGAGTTAGATAGTTGGTAAGGCCTACCAGGAACGAGACTAACATTTTAACATTCATGTTTATTGCTCAGTTATTTAGGATTCAGATTTCAGTTTAAGCCTCTATCCTATGATCAGCCCGGGCCTGCTCTGCCATGTCTCCTGCAATGTGTTGTCAAGAAAAAATTCCGGTGGTTTCTAAACCATTCTAACAAGGAACCTATATATAAACGAATGATTATGATTTAATATTTCTTATTTAATGTAATCAGCATCATTACTCTGCATTGTGGCAGAGTAATGATGCGATTTTTAAAGTAATGATGAGATTTTTGGCTTTCTTCTTCTCTATTTGTCTCTCTCTTCTTGTCTTCTTTAGTATTCCAAGAGACATTTCTTCCAACTCATTTTATCGAGCAAATTTGAGTGATGCCATGGCTTCTTGCCTAATATTCTGGACTCTAATAATAACTTATAATCCTGTCCACTTACTGATTTGCAATTGTAAGCATATATTTGAAATCAACTAATTTTATGCATAATTTGCCTTTGTACGCAGAGCAGGATTATAGATGTAAGTTCTTAATGTACGTGTGATGCAGGGATGAGGGCGTGCACTTTGCCGTGCAGAAAGGCATCCAGGCGAGTCGTAGCAAGGTGCAGTACTTCAAGCACAATGACATGCAGGATCTTGAGCGACTCCTACTGGAACAGCAGAAGGAAGACAAAAAGGTTTTTCTCATACTGATTGACTCTTATGTGGATTAACTTATCTTGGCGCCTTATCTGGATTGACTGTTTATTTATGTTGATCATGCAAGGTATTTGTGAAAGTAATGGTTGATTCTGAAAACAATGACAATGTGTGATGCATGTTGAGTGTAGAGAAGGCAAGCTGTTACGTGCGGAGGTGAGTACTAAAGGCTAGCTTTGTTTACTCTGTGACTGTCCGTTCGGCTTTATGTATTTGAGTTTCGATCCGTTCTGACTGCTTGTTGTGTTTACGTGCACCTTTGTCATGCAGATTGAAGTTCCCAAAGTGCACCAACATGTGCACAGACTTGATGTTATTACCAGTTACATGTTATCATGCACCTTTGCAGCAGTTTATCACGCTCGGCGGATTTTAGTGATTTGAAATTAAGTTTGTTTTAGTATAGAAAGTGACATTAGTTTGATGACAGAAATGTGCTTCTATTTCAATTCTAATACCGTGCTTGCAGATGTTATAGAAGTTCATCAGTACTGTGAATTTTATTCCAAACTATGTTACGTCAGAAGTATTTTTGATTTGTTTTGATAGTTTTGCTTCTAGTTTGTTATTTAGCTGAATGAAACATCTTTACGATTGTGGTTGATTTTGTAGAATCCGAAGAAGGCAAAAGTGACTCGCAGGTTCCTTGTCGTAGAAGGGCTCTACATGAACTACGGTGACCTTTGCCCTCTGCCCCGATTGGTCAGTTCTATGGTGTTTTAGTGCTCTACATAGTTCTAGATCGAGTAATCAGTTTAGATCAGAAATAGTTGTCGATCAAGATTGCACAGTGAGATGCAGCGGAAGATTTGGTGAACTCTTTGTGGGAAACTCTTCATGGGAAATTCTTCATACATCTGATTACTGATTTGAGTATAATCATTTTTTGTAATCACTTGTCATGCATGTTACCTAGGTTTTAAACTTAAATTTCTGACTTCTATTTTTTTTTTAATCAAAACATTTCTGATCATCATAAATCTGACTGTAAACTTTTAATTTTAAAGGTGAACTTTATAAATAGCGGTCTTCATTCACTTATGAATTGAAGATCTCACGACGAGCTCGTGAACTTTATTGAATTGTCACAAGCATTTTGATTTATCTTAGTCATCGTTCCTAAAAAAAAGACTTGTAGTGTACACGATGAACACCTCAGCATACCATACTGAAGAACACCTCTTTGTTTCAATGATTGAATTCAGAAAGCATGGTGGTTTACACAATTCTGAGCAGTGTTCAATGTTATCACCAGCGCGTATCTTTAAAAAAAAACATTTGTTGATGTTCAACTTCAGCTGCTTCTTGTCTAGCTTGTGTTGCTGCCATCTGTAGATTGATAGTAAGATGAATGGTATATTAGTAATTATTTATAGCATTCATTGTCGTAAATATTTTATATTTTCCTGAACGTAGGAATTTATGATTCAATTAGTTGCAATGATGAATGAATTAATGATGAGTATGAGCAGTAAACTGAACCTGAATTATGATATTGATGTAAGTGATAATAGTTTCTGTAAGAAGTGGAAAGTGTGAAATCTTGTATTTGTTGTATGTGTTTGTTATTAAGGTCGAGCTGAAGCACCAGTACAAGGTGAGGATCTTCATGGACGAGAGCGTGTCGTTTGGTACACTGGGTCAGACAGGTCGTGGCGTTACGGAACACTTCAATGTGCCTGTAAGTATTAACTAACCACTAACTGATCTCTGTTAGCCAATGTTAACCAATTAATTAACCCAATGTTAACCAATTAATTAACTGACTCGTAATTAATCGATGTTAATTAACCATCCATTGTTAACCGTGTGCACTGTGCACTCTGCATGTTACTATAAATCCCTCTCCAATTAGTTTAATGCTACTTAAAGTGCTATGTTGTGTGATAAGTTCAGTTTCTTTGCAAATGTTTTACTCTCTGTGGCACTCTGGCTGTCTCGTTTGTCTGTCTGACTGTCTGTCTGTCTGTCTGTCTCTCTCTGTCTCTGTCTCTGTCTCTG
>JAQFYQ010002820.1:0-11282 GCA_034694885.1 Buchholzia appendiculata
ATTAGAAATGAATTTTAAATTTTAAATCATAAATTTTAAATTCGTTCGTATATGACAACTTATGTTGCTTCCTGAGTTGTTATTGCTTTGCAAATATAAGAAACATTCCTCATTGGGACCCTTTTATTTTCCAGAGGTATATTCCTGTTCCGTCGTGTCTGACGTCATTATTGCACTGGACATTGTCCCGACGGACGCGGACAGGACAGCCGGTGGAAAGAGCAAGTTTTCCAGTCTGCTCAACTTCACCCTCAGCCTGATCACCAGCCTGCCAGTGGCACGTGACCTAGTGAGGGTGGGGGTAGTTGCGCACGGAGAGGATGACATCAGTTCTGTACACCCCAGTGACAACTCTGACAGTGATCACGTGATCAAAGATGTTCAGCGGCTTGATATAGGCACGACGAAGCTAGACACAGCCGCACTGCTCAATCACGCCAGGTAGGCTGAATTTCTGCACATTTGGATGTTTCGTGATTTGTGATGGCAATATCATTATTCTGTGGAATAGTTGTTTATAATTAATATATTTGAAAGATTTATATAACAAGTGTCACGTTCGGTTACCTTTTCTAGCATCGACATAAATTATGCCTTCAAATGCACTGTGACTTGAAATAAAAGTTTTTGTTTTCGAAGAGTACAAAATCCACCGGATAAAGTCTTTTAGTCAAATTTAGAAAATGGATCTTAAGTATTTATGGAAACAAATTATTAAAGGAAGGAAGGAAGGTATGCGACTAAAATGTTTGCTTATAAATCACAAGTCGTCCGCACTTAACATCTGATCATGAATATGGCTTTGTGTTCACTCATAGGTTAAACATGTTCAACGACCCTCGAGGTCAATCAGCCACTGCTTTCATCCTCATCACCGACTCACACGAAGCAAGCGACAAGTTTTCTCGGACGGTCCTCGAGGCTAACCAGATCAAGTCCTCCTTGGTCGACATCTTCGTCGTCGGAACCTCTCCAGAGACCGACCAGCAGCAGTTGCAGACCATCGCCAGCATGCCTTCAGACACTCACGCCTACCGCGTCAACGATCTGAGCAGACTACTGGACACGCTCCTACCCGACTTGAGACGCAATCTCTGCAACGCTCTTGTGACGCGCTCTAGTAAATTATGACCGTGATATTTGCGAGTGTCGTCGTTTAAATGATGTGTATAATATGTATTCGATTATTAATGGAATGACCGCTTGATGCCTGAGACCGGCGGGCTGGTCATGCTACAAGTTACAACGTATTGTGACACGTGACCGGAAGTTCCAGTGATTGGACAATTCATCAGTATGTTACAGCGCCTGCAGTTTGTTAACTTTCTGACCAATAATATTGAATGCCTCACAGCAAGCCTGTGCGGCCAAGCGGTCTTCTTTACGCTGTAAAATAAGGCAGGCAAATCATTGCAAAGATGTTATGTTTCAAATTTTAATAAACTTGCAGTTTTGTTTATTATTGTATCATAATGCAGCCGTGCGTGATAAAGAAAAGCGTAACCGAGTCTCGACTATGATCTGTATTACAGCCTTGTATCGAAGGCATTCATGCCGATGTGTCACCGGTGAGTTGACAGCCAAGTTGACATTGACTTCTCTCTGAACATTCATTCATAGAACATTCCTTCGCTTATTCTGCGGTTTACAATAATAAGAGTCGGGGCAAAGAATGTTGACTCGACCTAGCTGAATGAATCATAATGAAATATACCAGAGCAAGGATGGCACGCGAAGAAAACAAGTAATAAAGCTCGTTGCGAATTTATAGTTTAGAATAGGTTGATCAGATTAAACTTATAAATAAATTTGAATTTAGATAAACAGAATCATCAATACTGCTATAGGAATTTTTAGGAATTTTATATCAGATTTGCATGCTTAAAATACTGCATTGCAGCATTTGATCGCATCCATATTTTGTATATATCATATGTATTGTATGTATGTCTTAGAATACTACTTTTATGTATGTATGCATGTATTATTTATGTATGTATGTATACTTGTATATAGTATGTATATCTAACTTTCCCTGCATGGTCCCAGTGGTTTGAAGGCACGAGCTTCGGTATGATACAAGTGCCGTTTCGTTCTCTTCACGTTCCAGTCCTTTTGTTAACATTCGTATGTAGGAGTGAACAATTAACAAGCAGACGGCGTGAGTGATATATTGCCCTTTTGTGGGAGGGAAGGTAAACTCTGTGAAGTATGAAGACAGAACGAACTATTCAAAAAGCGATGAGCTGGTCTCTCGTATTATAACGGCAATAATCTATTTACAATATTTCGCAGCGCACAATCTTTTAGCAGTACAATCGGCTATTTTTTCACGTGCGTAATGAGTAGCTTAAGAAAGCTCAGCATCAAAAGCAAAGCGTGAAAAGAGAAGGCAAGTGCTATCATATGAATCTAACAGAGGACAATTTTATGAACGGCAAATATAACGAATGACTTCATGAATATAAAGATAAGTCTTCAGAAGTTAATCTAAAAATAGAGAACTTTAACATCAATATATAATTTTTTGCTATTAAATTTTTAATTTGACATCAAAGGCCTCTAACATCAATGAACAGCTATTCACACGTATCGTTGATGGGCCTTCGCCAGTTTCTATGTTCATATTCGTACGAGTTATAACTTAAGCAGAATGTGGTCTGAAATAGACGTCGCGTATTTTCTTATTATAAATTACTAATTTATTTTGTGACTGAACTATTTGTTACGTAATTCTACTTCCGCTAAAGCACTCTTTCCATGTGTGCATGCAAATATATTTGTTCGTATGAAACGCTCGCTATGAGGTCAATACTGATCAGGAGCTGTTCATACTGTTTGTTCCTTGAGGTTTTATTTCTACGATTGATCGAGTTGTAGAAAGTTGATAACGATGGTAACATAAAAGAATCACTGATATTTATTAACGTTATTATTATTATTTATTTGAAACCGATAACGATCATCATCGTTTCGCTGCTAACTTGTTGCAAATCATCCTGATCTATTTATGTTCAAGTCTTGTGTTAAAATTGTGAAGTAAACTTCATAGAGACTCTGAGGCAGATAAATATCAAGACTGTTTCTATTCCAAGTCGTTGTCTAATTCTTTATATAGAATCTTTATGAGCTAGAGAGATGCAAACGTGCCATAACTAAACCGTCTTAAAAATTGTTATCGTTCAATAAGATTTTAAATATTATGAGCCTATGTTTGATTATAAACTAATTGTATCAGTAGTATTAATGGTGAATTAATTACTACTACTGCTATTGCGCCATGATCTAAAGTACTGTATTGTCATATTTAAGCTGGTTGTTATGAATATGTTTTATAACTTGTGACGCGGTGAAATGTTGCTCATGAACAGAAACTGTTGTATGCTCGTAGAATTTATTAGTTAAAGCATCGTTTTTATTTCATATGTCGTATATTTAATATTGTATAATAATATGTTACATATTGCATGAATTAATGCGTTGTTTTGTTGAATATCATCGGATGCCTATAGGCTACGATTTGTCCGTATAGTTGTTTCCCACGCTATGTTAAGTTTGAGTTCATGCTGTCAATCGCTTAATAATTATTTATAGATATCACAAATTTAAGATTAACTTACAAAAACGTCCAGTTAATATAATCTTTACTTGGCTGAAAGGTTTCAAAAATTTTACGCATTAAGTAACATAAGAAACTATGGATAAAATTGTGTGAAGATGAAAATTATCCGAAATGTGTAATGATTTGTATGAAATGACCTGGATTAAATAATCACGATGAACACGGTACATAAAGTAAGGGCTACTTTAATAGATAGAAATATCCAACGTATACTCCTAAGTATATAAAATACTGCATTAATTCGAAACTTGAGATTCACCATATTGATAAGAAAATCACAAACTGAACAAGAACAAATCGTCGTCGTCGTCTTTCATCGTCCAGACCGACATTTTCTACAAACATCATCTGGGATAATTAAATTTGGAAGGAGCTTTGAAAATGTTTTTGGTATCGTAATTAGAATAATAATTGTGCAAGCGTGATCTCTGTTACTAAATACTCTGTACCAAAAATAACAACTTAATTCTAGCACTCCGTGCAACAAAGGAAATTTGATATTTTGCATTTTTGTCTATGGAAAGTTGTACAGCCGGATGCCCTTCCTGAGACCAACACTCACTGCTCGCCTTGACGAGCACATAGAGGAACAAGTGTAGGACAAAATACACCACCCCCTCCTAATACAGCTCCCTCTACCATGCTTTAAGGACTCAATACTTCATAATAAACGTTGGTATTTTTTGGCGAAAACAAGCTTAGCAGCAGCCTAGCAACGGAAACTTTTCTCATTTTTCGTCGAATAGTAATAGCAATGTAGCAATACACACACATTAAATACACAAACAACATAAACAATACACGCGTGATATATAATTCGTTGAGATTTCAATCTCCATATGACAACACGATAATGCAATATGCTCTTTTTGGTCTTGATGACTTCAAGCTTAGCTAAAAAAAAATTAACGTCATCTTTGATTCATTTCATTTTATATCATCACATTCAAGCTCTGTTTATTATTCCAAAATTATTATTCATTTTATTATTCCAAAATCGTCATTAAATAGATCGCATGAAACTAGTCAGTTCTTATAATTTGATGAAGTCGATAAAATAATAAAATTATATCATATCTACAATACTGCACAATTATTTCTTCTAACCGATAAGTTAGCATCATGTTTGTTTTTGGTAACGACGTATTTTTCGCTCTGACATTAAATAAACCAATGCATCTGCTTACAATTTCCTCCAGATGATCATTTCTATATGCAGGTTATATAAAACGGAACGAAATTTAATATACATCAGTCAAGTTTGAAGCCAGACGCAGGATTCCTCCACCACGGCCCATGCCAGCATGGGGTGACACATTTAGAACTCTGTGTTTCCAGTAGCGTTCCAGATTCTTCAGACATCTCCACGTTCTGATACAGATCTATCTCAATGAAAGAATAATAAGTAGAACTCTCTGCGTCGCAGGATATCTCGTCAGTATTAGCAACCTACACATTAACCTATCGTTCACAAAATACAATCTGCTCGTCACCTCACGTACCATATTAGTTATTCATAAAAAGAAACACAGTCGAAGAAAATAACAACAGCAAAAACAACAGCAACAGAACTCAATATCGACAGCAAAATAGAACGAACGTCATCATTTATACTGAATTTAGTGAAAAATATATAAACACTAGTAACTCGAACAGTTAAGAATCTAAAGCCGATCGGCGAAGACGGCTTGGCAGACGCTGGCCGCTACGCTCTGGAAGATGCTGTCGAGTTTCTGAAAGTTATCGACGTAGAAGTAGTTGGTTGTGCCTGGCGGGCTGGCGATGGCCTGTAGTTCGGCGACGTTTGTGCTGTTCGTGATGCCGACTGTGATGATCTTACAGCGGGTCTTGAGACGGTCAGCCTCCGGTAGCGTGGCGGCTTTTTCGCGGTTCGCCTTACCGTCTGTCACGAGAAGAGCCGCGCACTTGGCATTGGCACGTGCACCGTTAGCGGGAGATAACATCGTGTCGCTGAACAAAACAACAACAACAGATACATGTGATCATTTATTCATCAGTGTGCAGTTACTGAGAAACGCAATTCTAATGCTACAAATTCATATTTGTAAAATTACAGTATGTGAGTAATGGCGTTATAAAATTATTTTGTTGAATCATTATAAGGATTATTTGTCCCGAATAGAATGCTTAGTGAATGCTGATATCTGAATGATCAATTAGGCTGAATTTAGCAACGAATGACGATCAACAACGTCGATCAACAAATAAAATTATGTACGTCGTTTTTCACCGGTTCATAGTCTACTATTCGCTGTAGCAAGACGTCCGTGCTCAGCACAGTCATAAACTTTACTAAAAGCCCTGAGTGTTAGTTATGGTTGGATTTTACCGCTGCATGCCTTTCCTTACATCATTCCGTACCAGGAATGGGGTGATTTCCCTTCCTCGAAGAAGTTTATTTTGTTCTTAGGTTTTGCAGCGACATGAAATCATAAGTTCAATCGACTCACAATTGATTGACATTTGGAATAACCATGCTGGAGTGGCTGACTTGCTGACCAGGTAGGATCATGAGACTCTGATTGGTCAAGTCAGAATGGGAGAAATGAAGTAATTAACATTTATTTATCTCAGGTGAAAGAACTCCTAAAATCAAAAATAAGAACAAGCTGATTCAATCCAGTCGTAGGGCCTCTGATTGGTTAAGGGAATTTTTATCCGGATAAACAAATTTCAAGTGAGAAATCACTCGAAATCGTACCTGGTCTGTCTGAGTGCCGCTGCGATGTTTGTCTCGCCACCCATGATGTCTAGCCGGTCAATGGCCGATACAATCTGAGTCGCACTGCTATAGTCCTTGAGTTGAAACCCAACGGTCGTCCCCTCACTGAATTTGAGAACTCCAATCTGAGTCTGCTGAGGACCAATCTTGAAATACTTGGCAACGCGCTTGGCGAAACCGAGAATGTCGACGTACCAGTTGTCATAGGAACCAGGTGCGTTCGCGATGCTGGTCGATTCGTCCAGAATGAGAACGATGTCGGCCAAAGCACCGCACACGGCCTCTATATTGGTAAAAAAAATACATAGAATGACTACTTTGGCAACACATTTATCTATATAAATCTCAAATTGAAATTCTATTATTTGTTTAATTATCTATGTATTATAAATTGCAAATTCATTTATTATAAATAGGTATAACAAATAGCATGATAATTAATATATCATCAAGAATTATTAAAATATATCATTAATAATATAATCCAGAAATTAATATCGATCACGAAATAAATCGGCTAAGATATCTAAAAAAAATTCAAGGTGTGAAATATAATAATCTTAACTACAAAAAAATCAAGAGAAAATAGCCAAAATACAATGAATGGTAGTCTGGTACAAATATTTACAATTTTACAACACCAAAGATTTTTCACTATTTCTCAGGTGTGCTGCGTCACGTTAACAAGCATATCTAAATCGATTAATTATAAATAAAAAACAATACTAAAATTTGTAGGTTAGCAATATTACCTAAAAATCACAATGATACATGTAAACTATTAAGGTATTAGACAAATCATACCTTCCCTCTACTTGATATAAAAATGCATATCAAATAGAGGGAAGGTGTGATTAATCTACTATCTTAATGCTTTACACGTATATTATTTTTTTATTATTAACCTCCATATATTTTAGGCTTCATATACTTTAGCTGTACGTAATCACACCACTGACCTAGATTCGCTGGAATCTGGGTCACCTCGTTCCACTTTCCTGATGACGTTGATGTTGTCGTCACTGGCATTGGCGTTGTTGATGCTGCTGTTGTCGTTGTTGCTGGAGCAACCGTTGCCGGTGGTTTTGTTGTTGTTGCCGCTGCTGTTGGTTTCGATGTTGTCGTTGTCGGTGCAGTAGTTGTTGGCGGCCTTGAAGTCGATGCTGTTGTGGACCCTGCTGGAGTCGGTCGAGTTGTCGTTGGGCTTGCCGTGCTTGGTTTGAGCGTTGTCGTGGGCGTTGTTGTTGGTTGCGCTGTTGTTGTAGTTGTTGGCGTACCTGGTCTGGTGGTTGTTGTTGGAGCTGCTGTTGCCGTGCTTGGTCTGGTGGTTGTTGTTGGAGTTGCTGTTACCGTGCTTGGTCTGGTTGTTGTTGTAGGAGTTGTCGTTGTTGGTGTTGTTGTTGTTGGAGCAGTTGTTGTTGTTGTTGTTGTTGGCGCTGGGGGCTGGTTCGTCACTACTGGGGAAGCCCCGCAGGCTGAACCAATAAGATTCTTGATGATGTTGAGAAGCTGGTTGAAATCAGACACGGCATAGAAATGTGAGTCTGCTGGAGCACTGCATATCATCCTCAGTTCGGCGGCACTTGCCTTGGGCGTGATACCTATGGCGAAGATCTCGATGTTCTGTGCCTTGGTGAGGTCTGCCTCAGGTATGGTGAGGTTCTTCTCGCGGTTGGCTTCCCCGTCCGTCATGAGGATGATCTTACGTGGGACTCCAGTCCGAGCTCCGTTGCTGGGAGAGAACATCTCGACTCTGAAATAAGTCAAAGAATGCGATGTACAGCGTCAGCGATTTCGACTGAACAGAAGTAGTGGGTAGTTGAGTGAACAAGGGTGATAAACGCACAGCAAACGATTTCATGCAGTGATATCAGTGATTGGTTTCAGCAAAATTCTTGTGCAGCCATCTGTGAACTAGTATTAATAAATCATAGAAAAAAATAACATTTTGAAAAAATGTCGTCAAAATTTGTTAAAAATTCATACACCCCCCCCCCTAATAAATCCTGGTTACGGCTCTGGTTCACTGTTTAGAATGATACTCAAATTTATGGATACCCAATCTTCCAATGTAAAAAATCCTCCCCGTCCTCGACTTCTAAATCAAACTGCATACCTCGCTCTTCGCAAAGCAGCGGCGATGTTTGTCTCTCCGCCGAAGATATCGAGCGCCTTGATGGCGCGCTTCACACTCGGTCCGTCCTGGAACTCGTTGAGATGGAACTGTGAGTAGGCAGTCTCGCTGAACTTGACCAAGCCTATCTGGGTCTGGGTCGGAGAGACCATGAACGAGTCAACGATAGCCTGGGCAAAGCCGAGGATGTAGACGAACCAGTTGTCGTAACCTCCGAGCTTCGGGTTCACGATACTGGATGACTCATCAAGGATGAGGACTAGGTCAATGGGAGACCGACAGATGCCGTCACCTGCACACAAAGATATCTAATTCTGTATACAGGCATAGCAATAATCATGCATGTGGATTGTATACAAGTGTTTGAACCAAAGTTTTCTGAAGTTTAAATCTACTCAATTCTGAGGAATATGTGTCACTAATTTTCATATAGCTCTTTTTTGCTTTGTTTCTCTGCTACTCAATTCTGTGAAATAAAACATTTTTTTTGATTCTACACTATAGTACACCGGTTTTCTCACACACGGGTTTTAATTCGGAATTGAGCACGTGGTATTGGTTAGACTTACTGTGCTTTAGTCCCAATAATTACACATCAATCACAGCTGTGAATATCACAATGAATGATAAGAATCATAACCTGTTACGTAATAATGTCTATCAGAAATATAGAACCACTACACAGCCGATCTGTAATTCAGCCTCTAATATTTATCTAATTTCACCATAAACAAATATGGTAGCAGTACAAATGAGAAAAAAAACATAAAATAAATAAACAATCAAGGTGTAAATATAACATATAACATAGCTTAGGTGCAAACTAATTCTTCTACACTTACTGTAGGTAAACAAGTTAAAGATATTCTAACTGGCACAACACACCATAAACCTTGCGTCTGTTTAGAATTGTTCGTTGCTGCTTAGGTTGATTCTTATCACTAATCATAATAAGTCGCCATCTAGCGAATATAAAACTATTTTGTATTTTGTGTAATATGCTATTGTTAGATCGTCTTCAAAGCAGAGTTTTGTGACTTGCTAATATTTTATTAGTCGATTTGCCGTCTAGGCTTTTTTCTGTTTATTACTTTGAATTGTATATTGTTTCTTTTGTACTTTCTGTTTGGCTGTCAGATATTTTTGACGAATAAAGATTATATATAAAATTAGTCAGTCAGGACGTGTCGATCTAAAGAGATTGACAGTTTTGATTGTTTGTTAGCGCTCAGAGAAATAAGCGGGAGGGAAATATTATTTATTTATGTTTTAAGTTATTAAGTTAGGCCTATTAAGTTCAAATATATCTTAAAATAGAGAAATATTACAACGCATAGCTTAGAATTCTAGACCTAGTATGGAAAAACATGTTAAGAGTGTTAAAAATAATCAAAAGATCAAAATTAAGGAAAATATTTGTAAGAATTCGTGTTCATAAAATGACTGTTTCGATCGTCCATAAAATGTCCTCATTAGTTGTTAATAGGAATTATCAATTTAATCAGTGCTGACAAAATGATTAGATTTCGAATACAGCCACAGTTTCGGATGCTATCGAATCATCCTTCCAGTTCATATAAGATTTTTCATCGCACCATGAATCATATCATCATTATTATTTGACATCTCCATTATCATTATCACTAGTAATACATTTGAAACCTATGTTTCAAATCATTGACCCACGATATACAATGCTGCACAAATTATTTCATAGCAAATTATGTGGTGGTTCGCTGTGAGACGGTTAGGACTATTGTGTCCATTGTGTGGCTCTCTAGGCCAGCGAGTCTACACGCTGCTTTGCAGCGAGGTAGCGAGATATGAATACGTTACAGTCAGTAGGACTTCCAAGAACGAGTAGAGCGTAGAGCTCTTATAGCTCAATGGTTAGAGCGTCTGCCTGTCAGTGTAGGAGATCCGGGTTAGATTCCCTGGTTCGGGCATAACGTTTTACTCGTGCTTGGAAGGGGGCTTGTTGTAACCGTCTCTTCATATCTCATCTACAACAATTATTTAACGGATGTCAGAGGCTGTATTATTCGTATTAGTAAATGAATTTAATTATATGATGAGGCCAAAACTGTGATACTTCTAAATTTTTTAAAATTCTGCTAAATGACTGAGTGCTTTACCACCTCAAAGAGAAAAGCTACTATAGCCTAGTTTCTCAATATAAAAAAACATTTCTTCGTTTTTCATTAATTCGAATTTTTGGTACTCTTGTTCTTATATTTGCTTTTTTATATTTAACTGTATTGAACGATGTATATTATATATATATATATATATATATATATATTTATTATATACTGTATAATATATATGTATATATACATATATATATATTATATATATATATATGTATATATATATATATCGTTTAATTAATTTAATTGAATCTCAGAGAATTATTTTTTACTCTGAGAGGCTTATTTTATTTTGACGAAACTTCTTGTACAACATTTTTATTAATTTCCACTAATACTAAATTAAGCGATGAATCACGACTTTAAGTATTAAGTTTTGTTTAACTAATGTGGTGTTTCGCTGTGAGACGGCTAGGACTATTGTGTCCAATGTGCGGCTCGCTAGGTTAGCGAGTCTACACGCTGCTTGCAGCGGGGGTAGTGAGATATGAATGCCGTTGCACTCAGTATGACTTCCGAGAGCGAGTAAAACGTTATGCCCGAACCAGAAATCGAACCCGGATCTCCCGCACTGACAAGCATTCTTAACCATCGAGCTATAAGGGCTTTACGCTTTACTCGCTCTTGGAAGTC
>JAQFYQ010002821.1:0-11281 GCA_034694885.1 Buchholzia appendiculata
AGACTGATACACACTGATACAGACTGATGCAGACTGATGCAGACTGATGCAGACTGATGCAGACTGATGCAGACTGATGCAGACTGATGCAGACTGCTACAGACTGCTACAGACTGATACAGACTGATATAGACTGATACAGACTGATGCAGACTGATGCAGACTGATGCAGACTGATGCAGACTGATGCAGACTGATGCAGACTGATACAGACTGATACAGACTGAAACAGACTGATATAGACTGATACAGACTGAAACAGACTGATATAGACTGATATAGACTGACAATGCGACCTGATCATCACAGACACAGTTAGTATCCGTTAAAAAATATGACACAGCGGCAGCAATTTGATATAACACATATATTAGACATTAAAATTTAAAATGTATATAAGCAAATGTTGATACATGAATTTTGAAATCCTTCAATACGCTGCCTAAAATCTAGTACAGTAATCACCAATCCAGAAGCTACAGTTGCACAAAAAATAGAAACTATACTGTCATGTCAATATCGACATGCTATACTAAATGGTAATCAGTTAATAACGTAATCATATATTGGACACTGATTTACAGTTGGACATGTGCTTAAAATATACGCTACCGCACGGGAGAATTGTATAGTAGCATCAGTTATTATAGGCGTAAAACGTGGCCTATTATTGAACACATGTACCGATAACTAAATTCAGTTATCTTCAAAAAATATTTACATAACTTCCAAATAACCTACGTTAAAAGACAGTTTAAATTGAAATAAATAAACGATCCATTGATCATACAACTTTGAACACATGTTGTTGATTATGTAAATTCAGCACTGTCAATATTACGCCATAATCTCAAAAACTCATTGCATTTTCTAACTCTCTGCATTTACTTGCAAATTATATAAACTCCAAGGAATGCACCACATCGTGCTGGATATCTGTTTTGTATTTGTTCAAACTTATCAAACGCTATATGGACCTGAAATCAATCAGCATTTATTCTACTACAGAACGCCACAGATTCAGTTCACTTTTTCAGTTAGCATTGAAAGCGAAATACATATTATTGTAAGAATAACTAATATTTCAAACGCTTAATACACTCGTCGATGATGAATTAATTCAATTGCTTCAGATATCAATCGGTTCTTTGAAGACGTGAACAAATGTTAGACATAGCTATGTCTTATCTCACAGGACGACACAATTTCACTTGCTTGGGTTGCCTAGGCGCTGATCCCTAAAAAGCCTGACGTCATTTCATGTTCATATAATTGGGGCCAGTGTGCTAGATGAGCACGTGAGCTTACTCCTAACCTTTTACAGCTAGTTACAGCCGATGGTACCGATGCTTGAATTACCCGTATCACATAATATGCTGAATTTAGAATCAAGGTCACATACTGACCAATCAAAGCAGCAAGTAGCATCTAGGTCACACACTGACCAATCAAGCAGCAAGTTAAAAACTACACACTCATAGAACACACAGTTTATAGCACACGAGGTGAATAGTAAAGCTGTTGACAGTATGAACACCATTTTTTGATCTTATTTGTTATCAACGTGGACATTGTTATTTGAGTCGCCTTCGTAAGTTCGTTGCTTCCCCTTTGCTGTCAGTTCCCCCGAGCGAACAAGTTTTATGCTCTTCTTTGGTTCTTTTTCATGCGGATCACTCGAACCACTTCTTCCCAGATTAACTTTAAGAGTACTCTTCTGCGGTTCCGTTTGACTTTCATAAAAACTGTCGTCCTCATCAAGGGGAAGTTCAAGCGGCTCAAGCGTCAGTTGACTCATGTTAAAACTTGAAAAAGAAGCTTGACTATGCTCATTAGACTTGTCCAGATTGTCCGAGGTAGAATAGTACGAAGACGTTACGTCCGTATGCGAGCGGGAAACAGGTGTGGAGTAGGAGTTATTTGGCGTCGAATCCGCCGGCACTGATTTGCCAGCATAGAAAGTCAAAGCTGAACTGCTGCGATCAGATACAGAGCTATCGAACGCTGCAGTTTCAGTTTCTTGTCTAGAAATCGGTTCCTTGAACTCACTGGCGAAGACGCGCAGGTTTCGCTTGCCCGTCGCGAACGGAGTCGAACCGGCGGTTGGCTTCATTCGGTGCGGGCTGATTATTTCATTCTGAAATAACACGACAGATAATATTAAGAATTTATTTATTTAAGGTTCATATTAAAATTATTGCTTGCTAAACAATTGATCTTTGTCACCTTGTTTGACGAAAACATACAAACTATGTTAATTTATGATTATAGTGGCAGTAATTAATTATCATACTTGAAATCAAACATTAGTAAACTGATTGTAATTACAAATCAATAAAAGATGGTAAGCGATGTAAGACAGCTGCAGAAATAGACTGATAAAACAGACTCTTGTACAAAACTGGTTTCTTTCAACTGCTCTAACGCCACAGCGATAGTCAATCATTGGGGCATTTAAGATGAATAAAACTAATCAGTAGAGCTTATTAATTTAAATTACATTTTATACAAGTAAAACAACCATACCTCGTTTCTTTCAAGAGCTGAATCCTCTTGGTCGTTCTGATCGCTTCCCATTCCATAGAAAAACTTGTCCATATCCTCTGAAGGACGCCTGTCAGCCTTTTCCTTCCAGTCCTCATAGCTGCCGTTGCTGCCGTTGCTAAATTCAGCATCGTCAATGTCATCCACGCCATCATCCAGCTCTTCCACAGACCTTGGCTCTTCTGAATCATCCACACTGTGTGTGACATCATACGACTGATGGTGATGAACTAGCTTCCTGCTGCCTTCGGTTGGAATAGTTTCGCTTAAAGCACTTCCTCTCACTTGGACTGCGGGATTGTCGGTATTTTCTCTATTACGATTCCCAAAATCATACGAGTAATGTTTAGAATCACTTTCTGTAACTTCATTGTAACCAGCATCATCATCCATCAATGGGATGTAATCATGTGTAACATCATCATCATCACCACTGTCATCTTCCTCGTCTTCATCCTCATCGTATTCATCGACATCTTGATGCGCAGTCGCTTGTGCAAAGTCTGTACGCCTTTCATCCCTAAATGTAGGATTTGTTGTAGCATCGTCCTGTTCATTTTTCTTGCCTGAATACAATCCTTGCCAACTTAATTCGGTATCAACAGGAGTTCTTTCAAGGTACAGCATCTGATCGTCTGCTGAGATATCCGCAATTTCATCTTCGGTAACGACGATCTTCTTTTTCGTGATCTCTTGCGGAGGACTGCGCATATTATACAGGTGATTGTCCACTTGCAAAGCGGGCGGAGTTGTAACGACTTCAACGTTGCCTTCATTGCCATCTAAACGAAACTGACTCGACTCTTGTGGCTTCGTGAATGCCTCATCAACTTTTGACGCTGAAATAAAGCTGTTAGATTTAAAGGCATTTCCATAATCTGGTTCGTAAGATGTAGCGTAGCGAATTTGTGCGCCATCATCTTCCGGCGTTATTTGGTATTCAGTAATGTTACCTAACCTGCTGTTGAATTCATCATCGACATCTGCCTCTAGAGATTTGTCATCATCATACAGGATTTGCGGTTTAGCACGGTGCAATGCATAGTTTTGTCCTACATCGTCTTCATCTGTTTCAGATTTAATCTGGTTGGTGCTAATGGACAAATCGTCACTACTAGACTGATTCTCGATGCCGGGTAAACTGCTACTGAATCCTGAAGGCTCCAAGTCGAAGTCAATATCAGCAGGAGCGACTTCATCGGTTATCTGCTCATCTATTACATGTGAATTGATTGACAGCGGCGTTTGTACTTCAATGCCGACAGTGGGGCTGTGCGGTGGGTGTGGTTGAGTCAGTTCAACGCTGCGATGAACATCTGCCTTGCCTGCATGCGATACATTGACTGAGCTGATGTCTGACTTTGGTATTTCTGCATGAATAGACTTCGCTTGCTTTTTGATCTTCTTGTCATCACTCGGAGTAAAAAATGCTTTCATTTTGCTTCCAAACCCTTTCTTCGGCTTCTTGGCATCCTCTGCCTCCGTGGATCTTTCAGAAGTGATTTCCAAAGAATGCTCTCGTTTAGCTGCCAAATCAGAATCGTTTTTATCTGGAGCGACTTGCACTCCATCAATATTAGGGGCTTCAACTCTTAGATCTGCGACCGGAACATGTCCAATATCACTGCCATAGTTAACGGAAGCATCCACCCGCTTTCCTTCATTAACTTTCACGTCAGTTTCTTCTTTGGTGGCCTTTGTATCAGACGTCAGATGTAGCCCAGGTAAGGTTCTCGACGCACCCCCGGCTGGACTGATATCAATCTCCGGCGTAGTTGTATCATTTAAAAGCGACGAAGACTCAACCTGCCAGCTCTCCAGATTAGTGACGACCGTATTGTCGAGATCGGCAGACGCATCGGGTACACTGTTCACGGAATCCTTCCGATTCACCCAACCGTAGGCCAGCTCAAACTCTTCGTCCAACTCAGACTCCTCTGATTCTGTACCATAGCCTTTCAGCTCTGCCTCTCGTAACAGATTCAAATCGGTCTTTGGCGCAGTACCGCTTACTGAATACTTCACTTCACCAGAAACTTTATCAGGGTATGAAATTTTCACGTCATCCGCAAAGGTGGGGAAGGTTGTCACTGAAGGTGGTTGAATAGCTGCGTCGACTTTGGGAATTTGTGGAGATGTAGCAGAGGCATCTTCTCCTACATTTAGTGATGGAAGATGAATGGGATCCAGTGGCTGTAGCGCAAGATTCTTATATGTGTCCGTTAGCGAGGGTTCCACAGTTATCTTTTTACTAACTTCTAACTTCGGCACCTTTGAATCCCAAACTGATACTGGAGTATAATGACTGCCGATTTCGTCAGAGATTGCATTGTCTGTGCTGATCGAAATGCCATGGTCTCTTCTGGTTGGAACATTATTATCTATACTAACTCCAATATCAGGGTCTATCTTACTTTGGATGCTATGGTCTGTCCTGATTCCAAAGTCGTGGTTTGTACTGAATCGAATGCCATGGTCCGTCTTGGTTTCAATGTCCTGTGCTGTACTAAGTTCAATGTCATGATCTGCCTTGATTCCAATGTCTCGGTCTGCCCTGATTCCAATATTGCGGTCTGTAATAAATGGAATGTCACCTTTTGACCTGATGCCACTACCATGGTCTGTATTAAATGGAATGTCACCTTCTGACCTGATGCCAATGCCATGGTCTGTCCTACCTTGGATGCCATGGTCTGTCCTGATTCCGATGTCTCGGTCTGTACTAAATGGAATGCCATATTCCGTCCTGATGCCAATGTCCTGAGCTTTACTAAGTTTAATGTCATTGTCTGCCTTGATTCCAATGTCACGGTCTGTCTCGAAGCCAGTGTCACGGTCTGTACTAAATGGAATGTCATGGTCTGTCCTCATTCCAATGTCGTTGTTTGTATTGAATGGAATGCCATGGTCCGTCCTGATGTCAATGTCCTGTGCTGTACTAAGTTTAATGTCATTGTCTGCCTTGATTCCAAAATCTCGGTCTGCCCTGATGCCAATATCATTGTCTGTACTAAATGAAATATCATGGTCTGTCTTGATTCCGATATAATGATCTGCACTGATTCCAATGTCATCGTTCGTCCTGATGCCAATGTCGTGGTCTGTCCTGATTCCAATGTCATGGTCTGTCCTGATTCCAATATCATGGTCCGTCCTGATTGGCTCCACTGTATAGTGTAGTCCAGCTGACGGCAGCTCTGCTGGCTGCAGCCCGAGTCGTCTATCTACTCTATCGATCTCTGCCTGGACGTCTGGTGAGACAACAGGACTGATTGATGATCCAACTGAACCCTGCCAGTTTGGAATCTGACCTCCATCAATCTTAGCACCAAAGTTTGGGTCATCATCACCTACTTCAACGGATGACTTTCTTGCAGAGGTGTGAGCTTCGATTGTCGGTGGCGTGTATTCTGCCGACAAAGACGTGACGCTCAACTCAGGAGACGTGCTGGTAAGTCGTCGGTCAACCCTGTCGATTTCAGCTTGAACGTCCGGTGATACAATATGCGGAGATGTGACTTTTTCATCAACTTTGTCGTCATGCTTTTGAGATTTGTTCTTTTTTCCGAAGTTGAATAAAGAAAATCCCTTCTTTTTAGTACTAACAACAGTTTCTAATGGTTTGATATGAGGGTCCTTCGGTGTTGATGCGGATGCGGCAATGCTAACGTTTGGACCTGTTTTCAATTCATAGCTGGTAGATACGGGTTCAGCAGCTGCAACCGAGACTTGAGGAAGTCTTTTATCCCCGACTACAATTGCTGAACTTAATTCTGCATCCATAGCATCTTGCAGATTAGGTCGTACTGGATTCACTTCAAAATCGTATTGACCCAATTTGACCGGATCAGATTCCAAGCCCAAGTGTTTATCGTCAATTTCAACACTGGCTTTATCTGCCTGACCGTCTGCTATGGGTGTCGTGTATAATTCACTTCCTTCAAGCGAGACTTTTCTCAGACCTGAGGAGGAATCTGACGATCCGTCCTGCACGACGTGCATCTTAAGTGGTACTGAAAGCTTGGGTTTCGGACTAAGATCGACTATGTCTGATTTCACGTTTAAATCAAGGTCAGGTGAGAAGTCAAAGTCAGCTTCAGGAGGTGGTACAGCTCCTACCTGTACATCAGGCTGATGCACACCAAATGTTGCGCCCATTGGTGACCTGGCGTTAACATTGGCAGAATAATTCTCTGAAAGATCTGGATTCCCCTTCACTCCTTCTGTAGATAGGCTGAGACCTCCGTCAAGCCGTGGTGCACTGATGTCATACTTGTCGCTGGTAGTTGGATCTATTTCAAGGTGTGCCTCTGGTAACTTCCCTGACAAGTTGCCAACAGCTGAAGAATCAAATGTGTCGATTACCGAGCCAATACCAACTGATGCTTTCGGTTCTGGAGTGCTTATTTCACCATCAAGGAATAATCCAGAAGTATCAATGTTAAGACGAGGATCTTTGGAGATACCTGACGACTCGCCGAATGTCATCTCATGTGTTCCACCAATTGGTTCGAGATCTGCTCCTACACCGTAAGACTTAGAACTGACACTAAAAGGAACATCGCTGCTGCTGACATCAGGGTTATTAATATTCAAAGTTGGTTCTACGTCAGCTCTGAACGTCACAGGAGAACCAAGCGTTGTCATAGCCGTATCGTTCTTACCCTGTTCATGCTTTACCTCTAACTGTGGCATATCAATGCTTTGGTTAACCTTGAAGGAATCGCCGGCAGAAAATCGACCAGCATCACTGGAACCGCGTACATTCAACTCAGGACCGCCTATATTATACTCCACCTTTGATGTTGATGCCACAGCAGTTGCACTGGCTCTCCTCAAGCTTGGCTCTGGTAGATACGGATCGACAAATCCTTCGTTTTCAAAGCCCTGGCTTACTAGAATCGCTTCTTGTTTCTTGGGAGATAATTCAGCAACGTCAGAAATAGATTTTCTCCTCTTATCTTCTTTTGATTTCTTCCCCGGATTGAAGAAGCCTTTTAATTTTGCACCAAATCCTGTTTTTGGCGACTTAATCGTTGGAGATGTGCTGCCGTTGGAAATATCAACCGTCAGGTCTGTAGGTTTTCCCTCACCGAACGATCCAGGCATGCCAACAGTTACGTCAGCCGGTGTGGTGAAATCTACTCTGTGATGCTGTCGATTAGGATCCAAAGACAAATCGACCGTCTTGGCGCCGGTGATATCCTTACGCCCAGACGACTCAAGGTTGACACTAGGAACATTGACTTCAATCGCACCTTCGTTTTCAGGATATTTCGATTCAGCAGAAGCGTTCAAAGAGGCGCCTCGTTGAGACAATGTTGGCCGAATGTCAATTGTCGATAACTCTAGTTTTTGGTCAACGTTGATTTTTGATTCGTTTAACTCCGCTCCTACAGTTGGAGCATCTGCTGTTGTATTTATTTGAATAGAAGAATCTAAAGCGTCACTTACATCGGCAGCAAGATTAGAGATACCTGAGAGGTTGCCTCGCAGCGTTGCTTTATCATCAGCATCTAATAATTTAGCAGATTCATCTGTCTCATGCATTCTGATTGAAGGTGCAGAAATATCCACGCCAGCATGACCAGTTGTATCCATCGAACCAGGTCCTGAGACACGAATTCCGCTAATATCTCTATCATAGTCGGTAGCTTTATTCTTATCAAAATCCACATGAAAGCCACCCGGATCATCAGCGATATCCACATCTACATTGGACTTTAGACCACCAGAATAATCTGATGCAGCAATTCCACCGACAGCAAACCTTTCCAATGTCTTCAATTTGGGCTCCAGGTCGAGATCTACAGATGGTACTGTGCCCTCTAAAGTCGATTCCGGGACCTCGGCTCGAATAGCCATCGGCCCGACTGAGCCTTCGGTGGAATCCGTCGCTTCCCCTAACAGATGCCAGTTGCCTGTCATATCAGCCGGACGCCATGTATTTAATACAGAATCATAATCAGAACTTCGTAATTCAATATCTTCTCCCGGTGTTTCTTTGAAACCTAAAGACGGTGAAACATTTGGTAAGTCAACAGACAATCCAGCAGAAGGAGGCGGAATTGATTCAACTTTGGGCACACTAACCTGTATGTCAGTACCGCTCAACTCGCTTTCATTTCCATATTTCAAATCTTCTCTAAATCCAAAAGGCTTGATTTTCAAATCAGGAAGCGCGATGCTTTCATCTAATGCGGCGTTGCCATCCACGGTTCTATGAAGGTCCGTTTGTGCAACATTATATTTACCGAGCAAAGCAGGATGACTTAAACCGTCAACATCACCTTCGATGGTAGCCCTGGGAGCAAGACTTATGTCACCAGATGGTTTTCCAATTGAATAGTCCCCAAATGAAATGTTACCTTTCGCGCCACTGGAATATGGAGCATGTAAAACTACATCCGGTTTGTCTGTAGTCAAGTCAGCGCCTTCAACGTCCAAGCTTGGTGTATCAATTGATAAATCGATGGGAGCCTGCACGTTCACTGGATTAGTGTTAAAACTTCGCTCAATTCCCGATGCATTGGATTCACTTGAAAAGTCGAGATTAATATCTTTCTGTATCGGGCTGGTAGTGAAGAGTGATGATCTGCCGGCCGGTTCAGATTTCAAAGAACTATATCCGGCATCGATGTTTGACTTTTCCATAAAACCCGGGCTTGACGATCCAATTGAGGTAGATGGTAAATCAAAATTTACATCACTCTGTGCAAGATGCACATCTGCCTGAACTGGTTCAAGGCCTACTGTGGTGTATCCAGTACTGATTTCAGGCTTTTCCAGCGAGTATAATCCCTGCTGGGCGGGAACTCGTCCATTCAGGTCAACATCAAACCTTCTACCACCGTAGTTTAAATTGTCGCCAATTGGAATCTTCTGTTCTAGGTCATCTGCATCAAGAGATCCTTTGATAGGTGTAAAGTTTGCCGTCAGCTGAGGTACATCTACTGATACACCGGACGCTTTAGCGTCTGTGGACAAATCTGCAGCAAAGCCCAGAGGAATTGTTCTGTCCAGTTCACTTGGAGAAAGATACTCGTTAGGTTCACTTGGCCCAGCCACGTGTATCTCTGGCTGACACACTTGCAAGACGTTAGATTTCTTCACTACGTGAAGCGTTATTGGATAGGGCAAGTCCAACATGGAGTTGATATCGTTCAGGGTCATCGTCTTCGTTGGTATGGTTATCGCTTGAATCACGTCGCCTGAAATAAAATATTGAAGGCAAACTATGTACAAGTGTGAACTATACTTAATATGATATATTTCTTTCATTTATTATTATATAGTATGACATTAGTATAAAATAACTTGATCGAATTATTTAATATGGCAGAAAATATTATGTAATTTTATAAATAAAACTAATATAATATTATTAATTTTTATTAAAAGCAATTTTTCATTCAGAACAAAGAACTCGAGGGACTGTCCATGAGTCTGCTTAGCTTCTAATATTTTCAATATAGTACTTATTTATTTAATTACATATGTGCCTAATAACTTTCAGTGAGGTCTGGGGTTATAATAGACCGACCAAACAAGAACATGTGCTCGACAAATCGAGAAATGAGATTATTTTATTCACATGGGAAAGGCATCCTACTCTTAAATTTCTACTTCATTACATCAAACTGTCAGAATAGTGACCCTTATGAAGTTGTTGATCAATTTGACGTCTTATATCCAGGCACTAGAACATCGCTGACATCGTCTAACATGGAAATCCGGAGGCATAGATGTTAGCCGATGGTGATGATTGCAAAAGTTTCAACTACTGCTTTGACACTCATTAAAGATCGAATTCATGCATCTTTGAAAACATTTTATTGCCTATTATTTGTCATGTACATAGAATTTCACAGACGATCTTCCATTATCCGATTAATCTCAACTATTTTATCAAACTTCTTCCTTCTTTCCATCCATGCACCCCTTCCAAGGTCGCTTCTTTAGGGTCAATATTCGACTAATAACAAAACAGACTTATTATCTTGAGAATCGGTTGTAGAACTAGAAAGTTTCAGTCAGAAGTATTAATATCGAAGCTCTGAGAATCGTAAGGTACTTTAGCTAAACTTGGTGACATCCTAAAGCTGTTTAATACCATTGTAATAAATTCCCAAAGTACTAAATGCAATACATCCAACAGACTCATCGTGCTTATTCTAGTGATCGATTACTTGAAACATTATAATGCTGTCAGGAAGAGCAGATGGCCATATAACAACTGATTGATTTTAATAAGAAAATAATTATAAAATGTATATATGGCTTGATTTGTTCTTCATCAATTTAGTCTTTCAAGGTCGTCATCATATCTTCCTCATAATCTGATGAAAAACAATGATTCTGCCTGCTCCGCTAATCACATGAAAAATGGAGTTTCGGCATTTTAAAAATAAAAAATATTTAAAAGTTCTATTTGCATACAATACATCTTTTGTAATATAGATTGTCAGATTGACACTTATCATATTGTCTTGCCTGAAATTGTAACAGATCTTATTGCTGTGCAGTAGGGCACTAAATGACGCAGAACGCTACCAGGGGCGTAGATTCCGGGGGGGACAGGGGGGACACGTCCCCCCCAAAAAAATTTTGGTTGGGGGGGACGGGATTGGTTATGTCCCCCCCAATAATCAGGGCTTCGTCCCCCCAATATTTTGTCATTCAAAAAAGATTTTTCTCCCCAAAAACTTTATGATAGTGTTTTCAGTAGACGATCAAT
>JAQFYQ010002822.1:0-11280 GCA_034694885.1 Buchholzia appendiculata
GTGTGTGTGTGTGTGTGTGTGGTTTGTCTCCTCCCAACCGGTTTCTTAGGCCGGACTCTTTGCCAGGGAGAATGTCGGTAAGTTTCTGAAGCACTAGGCTTCACTTCAAGCCGAGGCAATGGAATTATGCAACGTGGCACCGTGCAACGATACAAAGCAATGTTAGGCTGATATTTATATCAATATACACGTCTTATAAGTGGTGTGAAAAAGTGCAGTGTAAAAACGCATATTTAATAGATGACGCGATTTCTGAAGCGTACATTAAAATAATTAGTGATTCAATCATTCAATGTTAATGACACCACAGACATCAAGAAAACCAAATGATTCAACAAACAAACAGATTGATCGTACATTATATGCATAATATAAAAACTGCTTAAATAAACGTCAAAGTCCGAGTGAAAAGACATATATTTTAACACATCTCATATATTCTAATCACGAGGGAAATGTTCAGAATTTTGTTTGTAAAGATGGTGTTTTTTGGTCGGTTATTTTACAAAAAAATCTAAAAATGTGAATCCCTGTAGTATTTGACAAATCTCACGGATTTCATTACAAAATAACAGAAATACAATGAAGTTGATTTTGTTATAAGAATCAAATTGCAAGCCTATAATTTAACCCATAATATATTATTATTTTCAATCTTCTAATAAAGCACTTATATTTAATATGCTGCATTTAAATATAATAGATTCAAGTTTTCATTAGGCGCTTGAATCCCTTATTTCACATAATATTATAAGCTGCTTCTTAGACACATTTCCTGCTTTTAAATTGAATAAGTTACTCAAATTAGATGATATTGCAAAAGACGGTGATTGCGTATGATACTAAAGTTAAACTTTTACAACGATCCTGATTTGCAACAACGTGTGAGAAATCAAAGCAGCAATGGGTTGCATCTTGAAGCAAAACTAGTTTAATTAGGATGACATAGAGCATCGTATTTAAAAATAAATATTATTTATTTTTAAATCCCACATTTAGCACATTTGTTACTTCTATTTAACACGTGTGTCTACTGGTTAGTGGTTACAATGCTAAATAAGTGAAGATAAGCATAACAAAGCATGGATGCATGTTTCACTACAGAATGTTAGTAGCCATAGAAGCTCTACAGGAGAACTGGAGTACGTCGACATGGGATGGAAACACTCTTTCCAGGTGACACTCTTCCTTACCCAATTGCTTACTCTCCGGCTGTTTGTGACCGGAGCCCACTGAACCGAGTGTTGGCGTGCCTGCTGATGCTCTTGTTGAGGTTTTCGCTGATCCCAATAAGCGAGCTCCTATAGGATATTATTTGCACACATTGAAATATAACCTAAACTATTCCATAAATAAAATGAAGCAATGTTGGCCTTCCTCTTGCTCTTTTATCAGACACTTCAAATTCCAGCAATAATAAATGCGACACCATACTGTAACAGATGGACACCCTTGACGTATGTATTAGCTGTAAATTTTTAATACGTAATATATATTATAGCTTTGGCTTCTTCATATTTCATATTTCAATTTTGATTAAATTTCAAAGTTAGACCAGTATTACTTGTAACAAAGATTCTGCGTTGCCGATACGCTGCTTTTAATACAACGCTCGGCCAGACTTCATACTAATTAGCAGTGATGTAGCCCTTGGCCTTGGTGCCTTGCCTCAAGGCTGCCTTGAGGCACTTTACTGCCTTGCCTTGCCTTGGCCATCATTCCAAATGCATTGCCTTGCCTTGGAAAATGCCTTGAAAAAATGCCTTGACCGTGCAATAAACTGCCTTGACTGTATAATTTCATGCCTTGATGCTGCCTTGCGGCACTTTACTGCCCTGCTTTGACCAATTTTGCATTGGCCTTGAGAAAAATGCCTTGGCTACATCACTGCTAATTAGTTAAATGATAAAAAAACTTACGTTTTATACATCTTGTGATGAAGAAAAGCTCCGATAAGAAATAAAAAATAAAAAATAATGACTCTTAGGTATACATCAATAATGAGATAATACAGTACTAGATAATGAATCATAGCGGTTCCATCAATGATGCTTAAAATGAGCTCTGATAATGAAACCACGTCAAATCAAATTTTAATACGGTAATAAAATTATTTATAGATGCATAATAAATGTATTTAGACGTGAATTATTCAATGCATGAACATCTAGAAATTATTAGCTCAAACATATTATTTAGAGTAAAATTATTCTGCACAGAATATAAAAAATTGTCTTTAATACATATTATATATTTAACATACGCATATAGCCGTTGATGTACACGTATTTAGGTTGGCGGGTCTGACCATGCAGTAATGTCTGTGATTCAGATATGAAGGGTCCCACTCAAAACTCGGTTTGGTCAGAACCCAGTCGGAAATAGCAAAATGTGGGTACTTAACGGTTAACGCTCGATATATTCGCACGTCATACGAATTGCGAATTTCCAGAAAAATGTGCCAAATTGTGTGTACGATTTTTGTTTAAGCCCTTTAAATATTCAGTGTTGAAACGGAAGGACCATGGCCTGCCATCGGTACTCACGTCACAGGCTTAATGGATCGGTGTGAGAAACGCCATTAACTGCCTTCGGACACATTTCACCATCGTAGTGTTTTAATTTGTACAGTATCGTTGATCATAATTAATATAAACATATGCAAATAAGCACAGATAGCCTAATGTAACAAAGCACAGGTTGATGTAAAATGTAATAAACTTCGAATGATGTGTAATGATGTTGTATGAACTTGATTTGGAAAGTAGACATTCAGTTTTAAACTTATATTTTTACTGGAATATGTAAATGAAATGAAGTGACATTCAGTTTTACATTAAATTATTACTGGAATATTTAATTTAAGTGAAATACGAGTGAAGCAAATCCTTTGCTTTAAATACTTCTTCGTAATTATAAAATAAATATTCAAGTTATTAATAGCCAAGCGAAATTCTTAACCAATCAACGCACAATTCGTGAACCATTCAAAAATTATGTTGCAAAGCTAAATACTGTAAAAGAAACTACAGGTTTCACACGTTATTTGTCCCGAAATTACGTTAAGAAAATGTAAAGAAAACAGGAAGTCACACGCACACAACCGCACACGTCATTCGTTGTAAGCATTTCAATTTCAGAACGAGAACTTGAAACCAAATGCAATAATGAATACTGTAAAAATAACAATAAGCAAAATCATATATATTTTGCTGAATTAACTACAAAACTACAGAATCACCCTTGAACACACACGTGATAATATAGAAGTCTAGGCCAATATATGCATAGTCGTCTACTATAAGTTTACTTATAGTAGACGACAAGTTTAGTTGGTCTATTTATGCATTTGATATCAAACTATTTGAGTGCCTTATTTAGAATTGTAGCGTCTTTTGTATAAACTCTTAAAATAAACGTTCAAAGTCACTGGCGGATTTTGACGATGGGTAGTGAAGAAACTGAAGATGCGAATTTTATGAGATTGTTCCATTAATGAAAGTCTGTTGAGGGCGAAGAATCGATTTGTCGAGTTCAAGAATGGGATGCAAATAGTGCGACTCATACCCAATCCCAAGATTACAACTCGATTCATCGTTGAAAATAACCTGATTATAACGTACCAATTCTCACCCGGCTTCGCCCAATTTATATCCATTCGTTAGATGTCGCAGCTGTTGCGCATATTATCGTTCCTATCTATCAAATACAGAGAGTGACTAACAGTAGTGAGGGCGAGAATGGGGATGGGGTAACATTTTGGAATCGTGAATCTCCTATGTTTTTTCTAGACCGCAGAAGGGTATTTGTATCAAATTTAGGAGCAATCGGTCGTCGGGTTGACCAAAAGTATTTGGAGAACATACATAGTCAGTTAAAGTATACTTTTCTTCTTTAGGCTATATATGATGATGATGATGATGATGATGATGATGATGATGATGATGATGATGATGATGATAGTGCTCTGTCCGAAGACAGGTCCTGGCGATGGTCATTTGTCTTATGTATTACTAAGCATGACTTAACCACCGATCCACTAGGCCAGATGAGCACGGGTGGGCGGCCAAAGATCCTTCCCGTACAGGCAATGGAGTGTTAACAATTTACCCAGGTTTGCTATTGAACACAAGCAATCGTTGCAGGGAGGCGAACCCTGTACCTCTTCACTGCGAGGCGTGAACGTTAACGACTGACCTATTCGGTCACTCCGTATTACCATATCATACCATATCCATTTCGATATCATAACATCACAGTATATCTATTACTATATCACAGTATATCCATTACTATATCATAGTACATCTATTAATCAATGATCCATCGCTATATTCCATTACTACAGCTGTTTCTACATCACTGCTTTAATTGCATTGCAATATCCATTATCAGCTGCTTTCAACATTTGTACAATTCGCGAGGAACAAATTGAAAGAGAACTAAAATGAAGAAATACTTAACACACCTGTGAGCCGAGAGCCACGAGGGGCGGTGCAGACTGATGCGTCGGCACCACCGCTGGATGCTGCTCGCGCACGGGAAGAGTGAACTCAAACTGTTGCGCCTGGGGCGGTGACACAGACTGGAAGCCACCGAGCTCAGCGCTCAGCCTGGAATCTGATCCAGTCATCGGGCGATAACGCCGGTGGAAGGGGATCGGCTGCGGCGGTTGCGCAACGGCTCCGTGATAGGCCAGAGTCGGTAGAGGGTCAGCGCACATGGATGCACGACGACGTAGACAGTGCAGCGGGTCCGTGCACCGAGCGTGCGCGGGACACGAAGCAGCCTCGTTCTCAAAGTCAACATCGTGCAGCGATGGCATCTACAACAAACAAAATTCGACCAATAAAAAAATTGAAACAATTATATTCATCCAAATCAACCAACTGACCAATCACGTTTAAGCAACGCAAATAACCGAACAATCAAATTCAACCAAGTCAACCAACTGACCAAATCACATTCAAGCAACTCAAACAACCGATTAATCACATTCAACCAAGTCATCTAACTGACCAATCAAATGCAACCACCTCAAGCAACCAATCAATCACATTCATCATCTAACACGCTACCGTCCACAAAAAGATTCAAACTCAGATCAAATCCGCCATAAAGACTAAAAGATCAGACAAGTGAGAACAAGTTGCCTATCGATGAGATGTTTCAAAAAAAGTCATACGTTGCTAACACTGAAACGGTATAAACAGTGATGACCGCACACAGTACAACACTTACTTCAAATATCGGGAGACTGTGGGAGGAGAAGTGATTCGCTGAGGACGCGTGACGTCCGACCATTGAATCCAGCGCACTGTCCGACGCGTGGAAGGAGGAGAGCATAGCCGCACCGGATCCTGGGTAGCTTCTCCGACTAGTGACTTCAGGATCAGCAGGGAGTTCAGTGCGCTGTCGTTTCCTTAGGTTACTTGAACCACTACAATGTGCAGCAAAACAGACAACATACAAGCACTGATCATACACTGATAGGTCACACACGCTCCATGAACGTAATATGAAATTTATTATCATTTAATAATTATATCGTTAAATATTATAACTTGGGTCACATTATTAATTACTAATGTATTAGTACATTCAATATTGTTACTATCAGATGTCTGTCTTTCACAAGATGTCTGCGGAGTGCAGGTTTGGACTTTAAATAGTGACCCCAAGTTTTCAATACCGGTATGGGTAGAATTTTCTGAAAATATGCCCCTGCTGACACCATACCATGAATGGGTTGATTTCCCTTCCTCAGAGAAAATTATTCAGCCCTTTGGATAGGTAGTGGCAGCAAGCAAAGGCTACCTCCTAAACCATGAAAGAACCTAAGAGAATAAAACTAAATCGCTCCCGCAGGGTTCAATTCGTCCCATGTATTCACACACTATTTTCTCCAATCAAATCACGTTTCATTACTGTAGGTGTGACATCGGTGCCAAAATATAAACCTAACTAATTAATGTTATAAAATGTAACACACATTTCTCGAGACCTTTTCTGAATGACTGATGACGGCTCGATCAGCTGACTGAAGTGGCCGGTCGGCTCACTGTACGATTCTCTCGCAACGACGGCGTTGCTCGGCTTGCGTTGGTAGCCGTCGGTTATCCCAGCGCCGCTTCTCTGCGCCAATCTCTCCGGTGCACGTACGGCATTAGCTCCAGATCCGCCTGCCGACATCCTACGCACGGCGGGGGTTCCACCCGTAGCAGACCCGGACACACCCGGGTCAGGGTCCGCCAGCTCTGCAAGCTGTTCAAGGATGGCGTGGTCAGGCGACCGACGACGCTTCCTGTCCGCTCTACCGGCCATGCCAAAGCTCTCAATCTACAGCAGACCAATCAGAGCACAGCTTTGAGGGTCATATATGTCATAGAACAACCAATCACAACACAGCTTTGAGGGTCATACAGGTCATAGAACATACAATCACAGCACAGCTTTGGGGAGATAGAACATAGATAATTCATATATGTGGGACACCCTATGTTTCATGTTGAACATAGGAGATAGAACACAATAGTCCATATAGAATATCATGTTCATAGCTCATGATAGTTCACGATAGTTCATGATAGAATACAGTATGATGGGATGATAGAACATGATAGTTACCACATCATATGTGGGAACTCCTATATAATCCATGATGGGACATGGGACATAGGGGTCATAGAAATAGAACAATCAATCACAACACAGCCCAATGGGGTCATACATGTTATAGAACAACTACCAACAATAAAGCTAAGGGATCACATAGGTCATAGAACAACCAATCACAGCCCAGTTTTGAGGGTCATAGAACAGCTAATCACAGTTCAGAAGTATGGTCCTAAAGCTACCAATCACAAAACAACCACAAGATCAGACAGGTCCCAGAGTTACAAATTACACAGAACAACATCAGCATAGGTCACACAACAACCAATCACCAAACAGCTGGGAGTTCAAACAGGCGAGCCCTGTCTTGGGCTATCCTCAAAAGGTTGAACCCCTGCATAGGAGATAGCCTCCAATGAAGCTGAACCCCCGCATAGGGGCCAGCCTCCAATGAAGCTGAACCCCCGCATAGGGGCCAGCCTCCAATGAAGCTGAACCCCTGCATAGGGGCCAGCCTTGACAAAGCCCTGCCTTTAGCCTATAAGAGAAAGCATGAAACTATGCCGTAACCATGATTATTTGTAAAACTTGTCCAATAAGATAACACAACAAATTTAGTGTACATCTAAAAAAACACACACAGTCAGTAGTATTATAAACCAACTCGCTGTTAGAATAATAATACCGCATCTGATTAGTTTTCTTTTTATTTAAATCTATTCATCTGTGGAGCTTCATGCTCGTGTTACCAGCAAAAACATTGATAACAATAACAATATTCAACATAACAAAACGTGCAAGAAAAATACCTATCACAGTCACATATAGTCACAGCAAAATAAACAGTTCATTTTTAATGTTTTAAATCACTATCATCAAATTCTTTTCTACATTTCGACATGAATTACACAAGAGTGAAAGCCAATAACAGTAAGAACAGAACCATGTGGACTATTTCCAAGGAACATGCACGGCACGCGACCCGAATGCAAACATAAACATGGATTCAAGGTAACTAACAGAATCAAGACCACCTTTCCATAAACAACCCGAGGCATGCCCCCCCCCCTCCCGCAGCAACCCTGCCAACACAAGAGAGATTGCAGTAACAGTTACAATGTCAGGTCAAAGATGATACCCCATAAATGCTCTAAAAACAAGTCCTGACTTAGATTCTAATAATCAAAACCCTGCCCCGGTCTCAGCCCCAACGTCAACCCTAACGTAAACAGAACCTAAATCAGAGCTCCAATCACAACACAACTCAAGTATAATCTTATGTAATAAATAATTTCATAGCTTGGTTTGGGTAGTGGTTTGGGTTAGGGAACCTAGGATTGAAATTACAGTTGGGTTTTATGCAGTGATGTAGTCCTTGGCCTTAATGCCTTGCCTCAAGGCTGCCTTGAGGCACTTTACTGCCTTGCCATGCCTTGCCCATTTTTCCAAATGCCTTGCAGAAAAATTGCCTTGGAAAAATGCCTTGACTATATCATTTTTGGCATGCCTTGGCCTTGATTTCATGCCTAAAGTGCCTCAATTACTGCTTTGCCTTGACCAATTTTCCAAATACCTCGCCTTGCCTTGGCCTTGAGAAAAATGCCTTTACTGCATTACTAATTTTATGCTTGGATTACAGTCAAAGTGCAATTATTGCATTGCTTTGTTTACATAATTATGCAAGGTTCACAAACTGTATGTGGATAAACGGATCAACGTTTGGGACTCATCAATATATAGACACTGTACTTGTGTCACGTGCCCACACACACAGCTGGTCGACAGCTACAAGGTCACCTACGCTGCTGCAGGCCTCCAGCTGCTAACAGCCTTGCCAAATAGCGGACATTGCTGCAAGCCTGCAGGGAGTGGGAGGGAGGGAGATATTCAACGTCAACGACGACATCACGAACCAGCACGACGGCGTTAAGTAGGCAGATCGATCGATAGTACTTTCAGCTGAGTTTCAGCTATAGAGAGCGAAGCTGACCTTCATATTATAGCAATAGGTTCTTTCTCCCCATCCATTTTACACATAAAACTGTGCTATAAACGGTTGATACACAGACAGCAAGGGTATCAAGGATGGTGCAGATAAAGAAGGTTACACATCAATAATTCAATCATTTCAAAGACACGATGAGTTCCCTACTAGTTTGTACACTACTGCTTCTTTCATAAGTAGCATAAATAAGTGCTTAAAAACCTGGTATTACTGGTAACCCTGGCAACTAGCTCGATCAGCCCCGGTCGCTTTACCGGGGGGGCATTCCCGGGTGCTTTCCTGTGTACCCGCATGCTGTTAGCCTATTGTTGGTTATTTTTACAGGGTTCAAAGTAGGGTTTATAGGGTTCAAGGTAGGGCTTATAGGGTTCAAAGTAGAGTTAGGGGTTAGGGTTAGGCAGTAGTTAATTAATTCTGACTATAGCTGTACTATTTTGTTCTATAGCTGCGTGACCTAGTTTTCAACAGCATGCGGGTATACAGGATGGCTTCCCGGGTACCCGCGTGTAGTCAGCCTATTACTGGAAAATTTTACAGGGTTCAAAGTAGAGTTTTTAGGGGTCAAATTAGGGTTGATAGGGTTCAAAGTAGGGTTAGGACAAGTAGTTAATTAATTTTGACGATAGCTCGCCTATTTCGCATTATAGCTTCTTGACCTGGTTTCCAACTGCATGCGGGTACCCGGGAAAGCTTACCGGGGACCCGCATGCAGTTAGAGTATTATTGGTCACTTTTACATGGTTCAAAGTAGGGTTTATATGGGTTCAAAGTATGGTTTATAGGGTTCAAAGTAGGGTTATTGTTAGGGTTAGGGCAGTAGATAATTAATTTTTATTATAGCTGTACTATTTCCTACCATAGCTGCGTGACCTCTTTTGCAACTGCATGCGGATACCAGGGAAAGCCGGTCGGGTCTCCCTATTAGCCTTTACAATCAGCTATGCATTAATTCTGCATAGATTACAATAATTTTGTCAGTTCTCCACTTTGCATTGGATGATGTACAATGCTTTGTCCTCAACTTAGAACTTGTGACTAGTGCTTTTGGATAAATTGAATATTACTAAGTACTCCTACTTCTACTAGCCCACAACATATAACTGGGGGGGGGGCAGAATATAACTGGGGGGGGGGGGGCAGAGGTCTCATTGATTACAATAAAAAAACTATACAAGCTAGTCTTCAGAGAGACCATAGCCAGTGAAGAACAATTACTGGTCTACACTGTTATAATATAGGACTGAAAAGATTGAGATAAAAACATTCGTCAACATATGCATTTTTATAAATCTTTGTATTCAAAAAGAGAACAAATGAGTAATTATATTCCTAACTCTGTACTGCTTGTTAAACAAATTCACTTATTGATGCTTATAATTTATTGATAAATTGCAGTGCATTTTAGTGACAATTCTCTTCAAATGTATGTAGCACCTACTGTTTGTTACATTTTACATACCTTTCACAACTGTTAGAACAACTCATATAACCACATACAATATGCATTAAAATGGACGACCTCCCCCGCAAAAAACCCACAATGGTATCGTTTTATTATTTCTCATGAGAGTTTGCAATCATGTACAGTGAGTTGAAGACAACATAAATAATAGATTTCAACAACAGTCCAGGTCCCAAGCTGCAAGCAAATTACTTGAATAGATATCTGAAAAAATAGTCTAACAAATGCAACCCATATATGAAATTTAAACATCATCATCAACATTAAAGAGGCAGTTTTTCAACCTTTAACATTTCTCAGCATTTAGAGGAGGCAGTTTTCCCCTGATGTTACTTGCAGGAAGGCCATGTTAGACAGAAAAATAAACAAACGCAAGAACACACTGTATGAATACTACAGAATGCAGTTTAAGTCCAGGCCCTAAATCTAACATTCAAAGGGGGGAGGCATTATAGCGTGTTGAACCAAGTGACAATGGGCGTAGATAGATTAGGGATGGGGGAGGGGAAGCATCCCCCTCAATATTTTGCGTGGAGGGGACGGGATAGGCTATGCCCCTCAATAATCAGGGCTTCTTCCTGCTCAATAATCCGCCCCCTTCCAGATCTGAACACCCTCAACACACGTACCTCATACCTCGTCCCCCCTCAATATTTCGGTTCAAGGGGACAAGGTAGTAAATGTCTCCACCTCCCCTATTGTCTCCTCAATAAGAAAATCAGATCTTCACCCAAGTTGTAAGTAACTAATATAACCCGACACACTAAGCAGAATTGCCTAATCTGTTCTGTCCACACAGATAAAAGTTACTTGGTGAGCCTTGTACCCTGACACTCATAATGTTTCAGTAGTTCCTATCTAAATAGTGGATTACAGATCTATGTAACCTGAAGATCTGGGAGGCAGCCAAATTTAGACAAAACGTTTCGGCTAGGTAGACAGATACAAAGTTAACATCAGACTTAGACACACCAGCTTCCATCACTCCACTCTACCACAGATCACCGAGCTTACATCACTCCACTCTACCACAGATCACCGTGTAAAGAATACATCCAGAAGAAATATGACTAGACGAGCAACAAGGGAAGAGAGAGCAACACGGGAAGAGAGAGCAACAAGGGAAGAGAGAGCAACAAGGGAAGAGAGAGCAACAAGGGAAGAGAGAGCAACAAGGGAAGAGAGAGCAACAAGGGAA
>JAQFYQ010002823.1:0-11279 GCA_034694885.1 Buchholzia appendiculata
TGCAGTGTTGCATTGTGTGCAGTGTTGCATTGTGTGCAGTGTTACATTGTGTGCAGTGTTGCATTGTGTGCAGTGTTGCATTGTGTGCAGTGTTGCATTGTGTGCAGTGTTGCATTGTGTGCAGTGTTACATTGTGTGCAGTGTTGCATTGTGTGCAGTGTTACATTGTGTGCAGTGTTGCATTGTGTGTCACGCATGACTCTGACAGCTGTGCTATGTTTAGGCTGAAACTGCTGTGATATATTGCAAGTGTTGCGTGGTTGCAGGCTGAAGCTGTTGTGATATATTGCATGTGTTGCGTGGTTGCAGGCTGACACTGTTGTGATATATTGCATGTGTTGCGTGGTTGCAGGCTGACACTGTTGTGATATATTGTATGTGTTGCGTGGTTCTAAACTGAAACTGTTGTTCTATTTGTGTATCTGTGTTGCGAGTGTGTGTGTTGCGCTTGTTTCAGGCTGAAACTATTGTGATATATTGCGTGTGTGTTACGTGGGTTGCAGGCTGAGGCTGCGGTCCTGGTCATCAACGACTTGTTCCACGTCGTCTACGAGAGACAGAAGTCTGAGCAGTCGAGGAAAGATGTCGTCAAATGTCCCCAGACTGAGATTCTATCCAGAGGTTCTGCCAGCCGCTTCCAGGACAGATCAAACGTAAGTTCTCACGCCGTGAGATACCGTCCCAAACTGTGCAAGTCGCTTTTTGGCTTGATTCACCATGCTGTTGTTTATTATGTTTGTACCCCCTAAAAATATTACCTAACAAAATTTTCAGTAATATTATATTTTGGATTGTATTAGTGTTGTGCTTGATTAGTCGTGTAGATTTGCTTGCAACAGATCTAATATAGAATTGTAGCCTTGCTTGGCTGTCATTGTTTTTACAGAGAATGTGTTGTAGCTATTTACTGTTGAACCTTAGCTATGTTGTATTGGTGTAGCATGATGTGTGTGTGGTTTAAACCAAGCTTGTTTTCAAACTTTCTTTTTCATGTTCCAGAATGATTCTGTAGCATCGGGCCGGGAACCTTATAACTGAATTTTCATACATTGGATGATTTCTGCAGCTTTTTAGCTTCATTGCAATATGGCGTTCAATTTCTATTCATTTTGACTTCTTTTGCATATTTATATTGAAATTTTTAGGCTAGCGAGTATTGAACTTCAGCGTAGAGTTTATTTTATAATTTTTTTTACGATAATTGCAATCTCTTCTACAAATTTCTATGCATATTATATACTACCAGTTGTATATATGTGCCATCTGTGCATAGCCATTGTACCACCAATGATACCTGGTACCATCTAGGAGTAACTGGTGTACAATCGCTGGTACATGTACTACAGTTTGAGAATGCTTGGTTTAAACGTTTACGCTGCTCTAACCATCGCTATGGTGTGCGTCTGTTATACTCGGCATGTTGTACAGTGTCTTGTATAGTGTTTTATGTCACTAGGTAGGTTTTGCATGTAATTTTAACTGTAACACCATGTGTGCTAAGCTTTCAATTGATTTTTCTGTCATGTAACCTGATACGAGCCGTGTAAGAATGTATGTTCGGATTTTTGAACCAGATCCTTGGTCTTAATAAATAAAACAGAAATAGTTGTTGGGTCTAGTTCAGTGAAAATAAGTCACAGTTAATGATGAATAATAATTTGTAAGCTAACTAAGATCTCAAACATTACAAGTTTTGTGTGATAGTCATCAGCTTCAAGATCGTCATCGATTGTCCAGACCGGCACTGTCCACCATCAGCACTAGGGCAGACTGAAGTGGGTTGGACCTTACCAAATGTTTCGCTCCGTAATTGGGGGGAAGAATCGATGAGCGGGTTCCCGATGACTAAACTCTGCAGTGTAATGAGGAATGATGGACTGAAAACCTGATGTTTGACTCGATACATATAATATGTTTTGTGTTTGGAAGGGAATCCGAATTTAAAATATTGCTGTGTATCGATTGAGCGATATTTTGATGAACCCCATATGATTGACGTCTCATTGACTCCTGCATGCTAGATGTTTCTCCTGCACACATCTCGTAGAGAAATCTGCTATTAATGCCTGTTGTATTGCAATATCTCCACTTTTGTTGTATTTTGAGTGAAGCTAAATCATTGTTGGAATTTCAATATTATGAATATTTAATTGTTTCTGACCATAGCATAGAGCTGCTGTAATTTTATTGTATATAAATGTTCACGATCAGATTTGTCACTTCGGTGCAGTTAAATGGCAACTGTTCACAATTGCTGAAAAATGTCACAAAATTTGCAACGTTTCACTATTTCTGTCTATGCAGGAAATGGTGGTTTACTGTCTAAATTTAAGTAGGCCCCTAGGTGACCATTGGAAGCCCTTTCATTCTGCTTTATGAATCTGTTCTGCATCCACATAACTAGTTTGGTTTTAGTTCTAGTGCTTTTTGTTAGCCTTACGTTTTCGTTTATTAGCTGATACTAACCCAGCATGTTGTCTGTCTGTGTGCTTAGCTGTCTGTCTGTATGTGTGTGTGTGTTTCTGCCCTTGTATATATCCTTGTGTGCATGTGATGTTTCTACTAATCGTAGAGCGTGGACAGTCGGTTGAGCGACAAGGGGTCTGTCAAGTCTGAACAGGTGAGAGTTTGCAAGCTTGCAGTGTCTGAAAACTGACATGTATCGTACGCAGTTGTTGTTGTTTGTGTCCTACCCTAGTCTCCGTCAGGCTAGGGCCCCATTCCTCCTCCGGCTGCCGACAGGGCGTCCTCTCACAGCTGAAGTAGATCTGCCACTGCCTCGGGTCTCTCCACAAGTCCAGAGGTTTATGTATCGCACACTCTACCTTTACTTCATCTCGTCTTTTTATACTTTTTATGTTTGATTGCACAGAGCAGATTTTGAGGTCGGAAATTGAACAATCATCATCATTTTACATTAGTTTTTCTTCGTCAGGAAGGGTTATAATTCCAAAACAATAGAAAATTTCCACGAGTCTCTATCAGGTGCATCCTCGGCATTCAGTAAAATTTCTTAAATCGGCTAAATGTCAGTAATTTTTGTAGCAATTGTTTGTATTGGGAAAGGGATAGAGTCAGAGACATTTTATATTTATAATATTTGAATTGTGTTGCAAATTTGGAGACAGGTGTAAAGGATTGTGATCCACAAGATATACTTCCCCCCCCCCCCCCTGCCCAATCTGTCAATCAGTTTAGCTTCATTTCGATCATCAATTATTATCATTCACCATCATAATGACAATGTACCGAAAGTTTCGAAGTTTGTTGGTTGTACATTGACAGAGGGTGTATTGCTTTTCAATCAAGCATAGATTGTAGTGTACTGTACATAGTGTACATAGATTTTAGTGTACAGCCTTTTGTGATAGTCTTCCAAATATAATCCACGATGTCTTATTGTCTGTCAACTGGATGAATGCTTTTTATCCAGCATTTCAGCTAGTTCTCACCCATCCAGTTATTCTACTTCTATTTTATTCCCTTTTATTCCCTTTGTCTCCTGTGTGCTGTATGCCTGGTGCTCAATGTATCTACTCGCCCGAATCTTGCAGTTTACAGTCTGTCTGTGTGTGTGGCATTATTGATCCCATGCTGTGTTGAATGTAGACCACGTTGCAGTAATTGCAAATGTAACCAGGATACTGAGCTGTAGTCAACATTGTATAAAGTAAAGTATTTGGTGTCCTCCAGCTGGTAGGTTTCCGGACACTGACTGATCTCGCACCGTAGCTCTCCGCCTTACGTAATGCAAGATTCGCATAACAGGGGCCAGTGTGCTAGGCATACATGTCGGTTTGCTGCCTAGCCTTTTTATGGCTAGTGTCAACTTTTGCTGCTTGGTAACAGAGGCTGCAGAGACTACACAAATTTGTCCAATTTTGCGATCGTTGACATTGCCTGGTTCTGGAGTTGAACCCCTGACCTAGTTGCACATGAGGCTGGTGCTTTTTTTACTGAGCTATCAGCCGCTCTATCAAGCAGTTTGTACTAACTAATTTCCGATAGGCATATAATGTATGATTAACATCTATGTATGCGTAAGAATTGACTACTGAATTGTGATTGATAGGTTTGGGTTCAGAGATTATTACCGGTTCTTTTATTAGGTAGGCCTACTATTGGAACAAATGTGAGGGTTTTCTACAATTGTTGGCCTGGCTCTGTGTTCTGAAAATAGCCATAAGTATTAACAGGGCTATGTTTTGTTGTTTACTGCGTGCACTGATGAGAACAATGTTTTAGTATCATGACCTGGCTATGATTATTGCTGTTTGAAACGTGTACTTGTAATGCAGTTCTTTGATCAAAGTTTTTTTTTTTAAATATTCCAAATTAGTAGTATACGATATAGTAAGTGCATGCGTTAGTTCTGATGGCACATCGAAGGTGAAACTGTACTCCCAAGTGTATCTGCAAGTTTATATCTTGAAGGGTATGACGGACATCGGCGGATTCACGTCTCAACTGCCGGCCAGATCTCCGGGGTGGATCGCTACGACGGAGGCGTGGACAAGCTCAAGCTCCTCGCAGACTCCGAGTCCTCTTCCGTTTGACAAGTCGTTCTCCACGTTGCCCTCTCGGTCGTCCGCCAGGTCCCGCCAGCTGAGCACAGAGGTCCAGGTCGCAGGCACCCAGGCTCAACCTCCGGTACGTGGAATCTAATCCACACTGATAGTTAATACATTGTCTGGCAACTGTTTCATAAATCACCCGGTTTCTTGTACTAATTGCTCATGTGCATTTATTGAAGAATGAAGGCAGTGTAGTAAGACAGTTTAAGACGGTAAGACAGTTTAAGGCAGTAAACAGTTCAAGGCCGTAAGACAGTTTAAGTCAGTAAGACAGTTTTGTTTTTAGATGCAAAGTTGAATATGTTTCTACCTGGTTTAAAAGTTAATGGATTGGATCAATAGTATTTATATGAGGGCAGATTTCAGCTGACAGAGTTAGAAAGAAAGAAGATTCTGATTTACTTTTTTACTGTTCCAGTTGTACAGCAGGTTATTATGATTTATGATTTATGCGACCGTTACCGGAGACAAGCTGATGTGACCAATTTATTGAACAAGACGGCAGTAAAGTTAATTTAACATTTGGAAAGCATTAATAATACGCATTAATAATACGCATCATTGTATTGAAAGGTTCTATACGTGAGTGATTTCTAAATGATAGTGATTATGGTAGTAAAACTAATAAGAAATAAATGCAGATTTAAATCAATTATTAGATCAGTCTTATCAGTTCATTAATAATATTAATTTGATAAATTCACACTGTAGTATGTTTTGTGTGAATCAGGTGAGTGGACTGAATTCACCTGCTGTCTACGGTCGAATGACAAGTCAAACTAGTGGATCTTCTAACACGTCCGGTCCATCGACGGGTATCTTCAATAACCAGTCTTCGCTCCACCAGTCCGTTCAAAGTCTCATCATATCCCTTCCGCCCCCGTCAACCGTGCTGGATGCAAGTGGAGCGAATGCTTCGTTGTCGCGGCGCAGATCTCGTAGGACTCTGGAACAACAGATATCGAACGGGAGCGAGGGTTGGGCCGTATTTGAGGAGTTCGGAGCGAAAGGCGCGAGTTCCCCGGCAGCCGGTAATCACTCGCCGGCCGACCGGTTTCAGAACGGTCAGTTTCATGGCGCCAATGCTGCGATAGTAGCTGAGCCAGTCTCAAACATTGCTACTAGCGGTGTCGATGGTTTCGACGATTCGTTTCATGTCGGCATGCTGAATGCTGCTGCATCGAGTCGAAAGATAAGTGGCCGAGACTGTAGTAATGGGGTTAATAAGTTTGCTGCTACAGTTGCACAAGCTCACAACGACGAGTCATCATGTACTGCATTAGAGCAACGCCTAGCAGCTATGACTAATCAACAGAGCTCAATGACGGCGGTGTCATCATCTGTAGTGAGCAACAGCGTCGTCGCATCCCCCGACGACACAAGTCTACCGTCACCTGACGTCCCGCCCCCTCCGCTTCCTGCAGACATCGTCAGCAGTCTTGCCGACCAGGCTCCACCCCTTCCCCCTCCGAGGCCGCGTGGTTCGCTGAAGAATGCCAAGCGGAAAAGTGTTGTCGAGGTCATGGCCAGTGACGCGGCTGTGGACAGTTCTGCTTGTCGGGTGGCTTGTGGGGACAAGTCTAGCACTGCTGCTGCCGCTGCTGTTGTTGCTGCTGAACCTTTGTACGCTGAGATTCCTTATTCAGCGACTGAATCTACTAAGCAGGCAGCGTCGACTGAGCCGATATATTCGAACATAGCGTTGGAGTTGGAAAGAGCGAAAAAGTTGGATTTGTTTCGGAACAGTTCGACCGTTGCCACGGCAACGTCTAGCAGCGATCAGCGGGTCGCGTCTTCGCGTACCGTGCTTCCAGACGACTTGTTCAGTGAGTTCGATCCTTTCAGTGCCAGCGCTTCGCTGTGTGAACCACTTGAACCCATCTATTCCAATCTTCCGTGTCACTCCGATCATCTTCCCAAACAGAAACAGGACCACCAGCTCGCTGATGTTCTGCTGCCGTCTTTGACTTCTCCGCGTGGCAGAGTCGAAGAGCGAAATGTTGTCGGCTCTAGTCCTCCGTGGCCGGGAACTATTCGACAGGGCAACAATGGAAGAGCGAACAGTTACGACAATCAGGTCATCACCCAGAACAATGCTCCGCCCGACTTCACGGCGGTGTTCGACAATCCGTCAAGTTTCAAGAAATCCGGCGATGCTTCACGCGATGATACTCCACCGCCCCCGCCGCCTAGACCTCTCGCCGCGCTCAAGCGTGAGAGCCGCAATCGTGCAGTGGCCGCTCTGAATCGTACTCAGTCGTTGACGAACGAGACACAAGGCGCCGTCAACCAGTACGAAGCGCCGCCTTGTCTTCCTCGGATCCCGCAGAGAAATCTGCCGACTCGTCACATCTCGTTGATGTCGGCCGATGGCACGAGTGTCGACGAGGCGCCGCCTCTTGTGAGCAGAACGACTGCGCCGTGTGTCGTTCGCTCCTCGCACAGCATCCTGACGAGTGCAGCGATGAGCGAAGGTACCGTTGTGCATACGACTATCTCCCCGGTGCCGAGACCTCGTCCTCGCCAACAATCGACCGGGTCGGCGGTCGATTGTAAAGTAGAGTCTCCTCTGATGGCAACGCCGAGTCCGGTCGGGAGTATATCTCCTGGTGCTTCGTCTGAGAGTCGGGCCTCCAGTCTACCACCCGTGGACAACGATCCGAGCAGGATGTCATCGGAGCGTCGGAAGCACGGCTCAGGGGGGAAGCCGTCGAGACGAGCCCAGAGAAGGTCTAGCCGGAGCGACGCTATTGCAGACCCATTTTTGGATGTTGACCCTTTCAGTACGGATCCTTTCAGCGGTATTCCGGATCCATTGTCATCAGGAGTGGCAACCGGTGATGATCTTTTTGAGGGAAAGCTAGGGGAGGATGGCACGGTCGAGTTGTTTCAGACTCGTGCTGTCACCCTTGACTCTACCTCTGATGTGTTTGAGGAGTCGACTTTGGGTGATGTGGACAGGTTTCGAGATGGTGGAGGTGGTGGCATGGAATCCTTTGCTTGCTTCGATAAGATGGATCCTATTGCTGGGGTAAACTCTCGAGATATAGCTCAGGCAGTTCAATGGAATACTGTTGCAAACAATAGCGGCTCAACTTCTGTTATGGACAGTTCTGTACGGACAAATGATCACATGACTTCAGGTAATGTCGACGCTGTTCCTGGTCCTAGCACAGACTCCAGTGCTCCAGGCAAGTCCTTGGACAGCAGTGTGGACGACGAGCGAGTGCTCCGCACGACGTCTAGCGGTGACGCAGAAGTCAAGCCTCCGTCACAGACCGACGCTGTCGTGCGTGCGGCTATAAGTGCGACCGCCGTCGACAAATCTCGGTCGACCGTCGAGGTCTTCAATGCTCTGCAACGAGAGGTTGACATTCGCAACCATGCGGACGGAAAGTCGTCCAACGCCATAAAGGCGTCGTCCTCTTCCTCTTCTGCTTCGTCGTCGTGTCGAAGCAGTCGAGACGAGACCATTAGATATCGGTTGCAGTCATCAGAGAAAGATTCCGCGAATATTCCAGCGGACGTGAATCAGGTAGGGTTGCAGAACTCTACGTCTTTCAGTGCGATACTCGATGACTTTGATCACAGATTTCCAGCGGTAGTCGACAGTGGCACGGATCCGTGGGCCGATTTTACGCCCGACAAGTTCGTCAGTTCCACAAAGTCCGCAGATGTGAAGAAATCCGATGTGCAGAGTGTAAATAATGTCGATCTGTCTGGCGGCACTAGCGTCGATGACGGGGTAACCGAGTTCCGGCGTTCAACAGATGAGAAAGAAAAGATTAATTCACAGGTTAGAGCGAATAGTTCTTTAGTTACTGTCTGTGTTCTAGCTTAGGATGTTTGTAACTTATGATTTACTTTTTTATGCTGAACTTTTAGTTTGAGTAATTTTGCCTCTTTTTCAGTTTATTAATAAATAAATTCTCAATGAGGTGTAGATAAATTCTCAATGAGGTGTAGATAAATTCTCAATAAGGTGTAGATAAATTTTTAATAAGAATACAGGTCAATTTTCAATAAGGTTAATTAATTACTCGTTAGATACTCGTAATTATGTATCTGGTTTTACATCTTCCATTATCAATTATAGCCTGTGCAGTTGTGCTGCTATAATTGCTTATTGAAAACGTGATATATGAACATCAGATGCTAAGCTGATGAACGTAATTGAAAACTATGCAGATTGTTAGCACTCGCGCTGGCGCTGTATTTTTAGCACTCGTTAGCACTCGCGCTTAGCACTCGCGCTGTATTTTTTTTCTTTCTCTTCCAATTCTCGTAATTATGTATCTGGTTCTACATCTTCCAGTTCAATTGCTTGTTGTCTTGTTGCAGTTTGCTGCCGTGTTTCCAAAGAACGATCTATTTGCATAGATTTCTCTTGCTGCCCTCCGGTGAGTACGTCTGTTGTTAGAATGACGATGTTATATTTGAGCTATGTGTTGAAAATAAATAATTATCAAATAAATGTAGCCTGAAAATTAATGTGAAATAACAAATGGCGATTGTAAGGATGTCTGTGTTGTTATCGTGTGCTCAAGTGCGGCAATCACAACTCGTCATTTCTGAAGCTGTAGTGTCTGACTCATGCAGTGTCTGACTCGTGCAGTGTCTGACTCGTGCAGTGTCTGACTCGTGCAGTGTCTGACTCATGTAGTGTGACTCGTGCAGTGTCTGACTCGTGCAGTGTCTGACTCGTGTAGTGTCTGACTCGTGCAGTGTCTGACTCATGTAGTGTCTGACTCGTACAGTGTCTGACTCGTGTAGTGTCTGACTCGTGCAGTGTCTGACTCGTGCAGCGTCTGACTCATGTAGTGTTTGACTCGTGCAGTGTCTGACTCGTGCAGTGTCTGACTCGTGCAGTGTCTGACTCGTGCAGTGTCTGACTCGTGCAGTGTCTGACTCGTACAGTGTCTGACTCGTGCAGTGTCTGACTCGTGCAGTGTCTGACTCATGTAGTGTCTGACTCATGTAGTGACTCATGTAGTGTCTGACTCATGTAGTGTCTGACTCATGTAGTGACTCGTACAGTGTCTGACTCGTGTGTTGTCTGACTCATGTAGTGTCTGACTCATGTAGTGACTCGTACAGTGTCTGACTCGTGCAGTGTCTGACTCGGGCATTGTCTGACTCGGGCATTGTCTGACTCGGGCGGTGCCTTCAGGCTCCCGACAAGCCTTGTTGACGGGCAGGAATCGATCATTAATGCCATGATCCTTGTTTCCATGGCCACTGACACATACAGGATGACTGCATTACTTCTCTAGGAAATTGTTTCATAATGAACGAGTAAATGAATTATTTTGTGCATTAGGTGTTAGTAGCTATCTTGTTATCTTGTTGTTCAGGAAACTTCTGGACAAGATTGATACTTGAATGTGGCTTCTAGACAGGACTGTAGGATCCATTCATTGTTGAATCCAGCATCCATGAAGCATCTAAAGCATACAGAGTTGCTAGCTTCGAGAACTGATCCTCTGACATGGCTGTGTCACGTGTATCGAGTTTAAAGTCCCAACGTCGGGATTCGCTTTGACGTAACGCCTACGGATGTAAATGTTTTAACTTGTCAGCTTTGTTTTAGTATTATGGATTTGTCGACTCGCTGTACCGTGCAGTATGTGGATATATTTTTATATTTAAGTAGCGACGTCAAAACGTAACGACGTGCGCATTATGGTATTATGCTTTTTGGCTCCTCGCACGTTTTGGCAGATTCGTAATATTGTATATTTGTTCTTTCTAGTTGTTTCCCCCGGTTAATGTTTGAGCTGTGAATTATTTCAGATGCAACAAGTTGCTTACTTTGAATGAACATTTACGACATTCTGAACTTGGGAAGTGTGTAACTCTTTTCTTGGTTCATTCTTATGTGTCTAATTAAGTTGATTTGATTGTTTCATCAACATCGCTAGTTAAGTGTAATTCTACTGTACACAGATTGTAAAGCTCTTTTCCTGTGTGCTTGAGTTTGATGTGTGTTACGGCTTCAAAAGAACTATACATATTCAAAAGAATTGTATATATATTTAAAATAAGATATACAGAGAATAATTAATGTCACTCTTTGATCTGTAAAGTTGTGTTGCATTGAAGTCGTCTATGCATAGTGTGTGCAGATATTGTTGCTAGGACTGACTAGGTTTGAAATTGATGGCACTTCATTAAAATTTAAGGAATCTTAAGTTGAATGTAGAGCTTTTCTGATGTCATATTCTAAATAGAAATGGTTACATAATGATAGTGTTCGCTGTGTGTGCACTGTATTTGTGATGATTATTCAGATAAGTTGCGTTAGATTAGTTGTTGCTTTTTATTTATTAAATAGTCTACGGTAGAAAAGATGTAATTTTATTTCTAAGTTAGTCATGTGTTGTAGTCGTGTATTGATGTTTCTTACGTTGTTGTTTATGGTCAATATTAATTTTTTTTTCTTTTTGCGTAGTGCAGCATTAAAAACTTACAGTGTGCTTTAATTTTTGTCAGATTGATTTTGGATTTCTAGAATCAGTAATTATAGTCTATTATAGCTTTATTTTAGTTGTTTAAATTGCTGTTTATTTAAGTGAGATTAGAAGTTGACTGATGTGTGAAGAAAGTGGTCCGTGATCGTGCATCATAGTGATGATGACAGTGCTCTGTCCGAAGACAGGTCCTGGCGATGGTTATATGTCTTGCGTATTACTACGCTTGACTTAA
>JAQFYQ010002824.1:0-10000 GCA_034694885.1 Buchholzia appendiculata
GCTGAACTCTTCAGCTTGAGCAAACAATTACTCGGTTGCTCTTCAACGTTACCAGCTGTTGTGTTGTCGTGGCTGTTGTCATTCACGGTAGCACTTGCATTGCTAGTTCATTGCTAGTTCATTGAATCGGAGTGCATAGGTCACGTGCTTGCATTTCATCAATAGCTTACAAAAGAGGAGTGCTTACAATAAACTACTTTGTTCCTGCATGAGTAAAAAGTAAATAAAAAATGCAATTAGTGATAGGAATGGCATCCGACTTGAACGAGAAGTCCTGTCGAGCTTTACCAAAGCATAGATACCACAGAGTTGTTTCTGTGGTGAATTCATAGCTATATTCTGATAATTATTTTCTACCTCAGATGTATTTTAGATACACAGTATACTAGGATTCTTAGCTCAAATTCTAATGTAAAGTTTTTAGTTAATTTCAGAATAAGCACAACAGGTTTAAGGCTAATCATTGTACTGGAAGTTCATAATCATCAACAAAATATTACACATTACAATTAATATTTTATTATTACCAAAAAAATTATATTCTAAATCTTACATGATCTTTCATACGAAAAACAAAAATTGTAGTATAACAAAAATTGAATTTGAGATTTGATTTGAAGGAAAAGATTTGAGATTTGATTTGACTTCCATGAGATTTGGGATTTGATTTGACCCTAAAGATTTTAATCATTTTAGGCAAAGATTTGATGGTTGGGATTTGATTTGAGATTTGCCCATGACTGGTTTGAAACATGCATCGATAGGTTGATTAGAACCTAAGTCACTTAGCAAGGCATTCAAAGCCTTGTAAAATTTACTCTTACACTCCATTCAAGAACAGGCAAAAGTTTTTCCACTTTTAAAAATTACACCAGGAAATGTCGTATATTTTTTCCTATTAATATGCGACGCTCAAAACCCTGACCCTACTAACGAACTGCACACCATGGATAAAACAACTCACAGGAAGCCATCGATCTTCATCATAGTATTCTTCTTCTTCCTCATCTTCATTCTCACCATCTTCTTCTTCCTCTTCTTCTTCTTTTGCAGTGCAAACATCAGGCCAGAAGAAAACCCTAGATGGCACTTCAGTACCCTGCAATGAACAAGACATGGGCAACGTTACTAGACGTGAAAAGCTGAACAGATAAATCATATGTGTCAATCAGACACTGGGCCAACTGTCTGTATTGCTTTATGCACATGCTCTGTTAGATTATTTTTAGAGCTGTTTGGTATTTTCATTTCATAACGGCTGCATATCCTGTTGATACTGAACTATATAATGTTCCAACTACAGTTGTTTTACATATTACTACGCACGACTTAACCACCGACCGACTAGGCCAGATGAGCACGGGTGGGCGGCCAAAGGACCTTCCAGTACAGGCAATGGGACATGAACAACTTGCCCAGGTTTGTTAAGCATAAACATAACTACAACTGCAGTTATATAAACATGTATATTTCAACAGTGCTACAGTACTTGATGTTACATGATATGCAGTATCGTCGACCCGCCATACTTCTCAGTGCGCTCGACAAGGTGAGCAGCGAGTATTGGCATTAGTGAGTGCGTCAGCAACATCCATCAACATTGTACATCAGTTATTCTTTGTCAGGAAGAGGCCGTTCCATGCGGTTGTAAAAGCTTTGCATGAGACAAACTGCTAAAAAAGCTTATTTGCTGTAGAATTTAATCACAATTTGCTGTAGAATTTAATCACAGTGGAAGCGCATTTCAACAACGTCTTTCTAAATACAGAGGAAAACATACTGGTAATATCCAGCTCACTTTAATGTGCCCTAGTGATAATTGTGGACACCGCAAGGCTGAACTATAAATGATGTCGGTGATGAAGATTCTTTCAGTTTATCCAAAATATGTACATGCAGTTCAGTGAAACATAAGATCTCATTAATCTTCATTCTGTAATGTATTTCAAGAGAGAAGAAGAAAGGACGCAAGACCTGTTCATCGTCCAGCTGATGACACACTCTCTGACTGCCTACCTGTTCATCGTCCAGCTGATGACACACTCTCTGACTGCCCACCAAGTCACTTTCCTGCTGTCTCTCTGCAAGCCTCGTCTTCACGTCGTTCCTCCAGCTCGCCTCGTGTCTCGCTCGTTTCTCGGCCATCACGGCTCGCATCGACTCGCGCTCTTTCTGCTTGCGCTTCCTGTCGAGTTCCTCGCCCAGTCCGCTCCGACCCGTCTTGACTTCCAGCGGGACTGGCTCCGTCCGTCCCATACCTTCAACGTATCACAGTCAATTAGTACAGTAGAAAACAATACACACAACAGGGTTATGATTTCTGGTAGTGAAACTTGGCATGCAAAAGTCTTTGACATAAATATATCTCCGAGACATATAGGAGAATAGTCAAGTGAGACATTCATGTAGAAGTTCCATTAGAAATAGGCCAGTTGTTATTGTCTTGGTGTGACTCCGTTTGACTGGGAAAGATTTTAATCGGTATTCAGTCGGCAAGGTTGTGTCTACACACCTCTGATCAGCCTAGGTGTCCTCCGAACATTGCCTAAGTAGGCAAGACTCAATTTCAAAGGTTGCTGCAAATTTGCAGCTAATGCTGTCGTCCTGTCTGGGAAGCAAACCTCGACCGGTTTAAATATGCCTCGGAATATCAGTCTGGCATGCGGTTGTAAAAATTCAGCCATAGAGCTCTTAGTTACGGTATTTAAAGAATATACCATGCTGAGCATAGGCATGTTATGAAATTCAATAGTAGACTATAAATGCGGAGGTTGATAAACCAATTGCAAACACAAAATAAAATAGTATACAGTATAAATTTATTCAAACCTATTAAAGAGAATCAGAAAATATCTGTTTTACAGAGAAGACATGATAGTGCAGTTCCTACCTAACTTGCCAATGCCCGAGCCAGGCTTGTAGCCCATCTTCTGGAGCAGCTTGAATCCTCTGTTATCCGCAGAAATTGCATTCTTCAATCCTTCCTCCCTTGTCTCACTCTCAAGGACCTTGATGGGTTTGTTCTGTGCACGGTGCTGCTGGTTACATTCGTCATGCTTCTTTTGTCTCTCATAGACCTTGGCAACACGCTGCGGTACAAGGCTCGGCTTTGTGTCACCACTATCATCATACAACAAGCAATGTAAACTGTGGTTTATCATACAACAAGCAATGTAAACTGTGGTTTATCATACAACAAGCAATGTAAACTGTGGTCTATCATACAACAAGCAATGTAAACTGTGGTTTATCATACAACAAGCAATATAAACAATGGTTTATCATACAACAAGCAATGTAAATTGCACTTCATCATACAAAAAACAATGTAAGCTGTTGTTCATCTTCACATGCAATGTAAATTGTAATTCATCATACAACAAGCAATGCAAACTGTATTTCATCATACAAAAAGCAATCATGTACATATTGTACAATCATGTAACCTGTATTCAATTTCCCAGAACACCAACTACAATTAGATACACAAACAAATTTCAATATAAAACTTTGACCGTACACTTCTTACTTACATCGTACTTAAGTATTTGGCATCTAACTGATCGGAGGTTCCCGAGTGCTGACCATACATCACACCACAAGTATGAAGTCACTCAAGACTTAACTAACCGATGCCAGTGTACCAGGTAAACACATCAGTTTTCTTCCTGCCTATGAACAGTTCATACCAACTCATACTGCCTGGTAACATAGGAGGTGGGTTGTCATCAACTTGCCCATGCTTGCTATCAGACATAAACACCAGCGGCGGATTCAAGCTTGTAACCTCTGACTTACGAGTCAAACGTGCTAGAAATTATACAATTGAGTCATCTCAAAAACGGTACTTACAATTAGTCAAACAATTTTACAATAGAACTTGCTAAAGATAGCTCAAAATTATTTAACATTTACGTTACAGGGTATTTACAATCAGGCTTAATAGTATTTGTATCTATGATTGAATTTACACCATTTCTGGTGAGCAGATAAGAACAGCTGTTACAATGAGAGAGCAGAGTACTAGTCAGACTGACCACTTGGCTAGCAAGGCATCGGACAAATAAGAACAGCCGTTACAATGAGAGAGCAGAGAACTAGACAGACTAACCACTTGGCTAGCAAGGCATCGGACATATAGTCTTCCTCTTCACTGTCGCTCATTCTGCCAAGTTATCCTTACTGTGTATATCTAAAAAACAATTAAATACAATACATGTATTAATCATTAATTCATATTGAGATCAATGAACGCATGCATTAGTCTCCCGGTTCATCTCCTTGCAATGTGACATAGTATCATTCAAGCAGCACAAAACCTAATTAAGCACACAGAATTGTTGATTGTTAATTGTTACAATGTACCAAAATTATCAAATACAACAATAATTATTAGATGGGTAAAACGTCAAATAAGTTAAACATGTGTAGTCTGTCAGGTACAAAACACATTAAAGACTGTCTGAAGAAAGAATTATCTACGCTATTGTATCTTAACCTTGTATCGTATTTTCTACCTTATATAAAATTCATGTAAACTATTAATTACAAATGATCGGTAAGTAGTAAATCCGTAAACCACCTTAAATAATTGTAAATCATTGAAAACCATCCTAAAACCACCGTAAACCACTGTATACCATCATAAATCACGACCAAGGCCTATATAACCAATTAATTGATCATGGATAGCTCGATTGATCACGGATAGCTTGATTGATCATGTACTGATTGATAAAGGAATGATTACGAATTGATTGATCACAGATTGACAGATTGATGACATATCCAGTAATCTGTGTTCAATCAAGCAATCCATGATCAATCAAGCAATCCGTGATCAATCAAGCAATCTGTGATCAATCAAGCAATCTGTGATCAATCAAGTAATCCGTGATCAATCAAGCAATCTGTGATCAATCAAGCAATCCGTGATCAATCAAGCAATCCGTGATCAATCAAGCAATTCGTGTTCAATCAAGCAATCCATGATCAATCGAGCCATCCATGATCAATCAAGCAATCCGTGATCAATCGAGCCATCCATGATCAATCAAGCAATCCGTGATCAATCAAGCAATCCGTGATCAATCAAGCAATCCGTGATCAAACTATTCATGATCAATCCGTGATCAATCCGTATCATGATCAATGAAGAAATCCGTGATCAATCAAGCAATTAGTGATCAATCAAGCAATCCGTGATCAATCAAGCAATCAGTGATCAATCAAGCAATTAGTGATTAATCAAGCAATCCGTGATCAATCCGTGATCAAACAATTCGTGATCAATCCGTGACCAACCGTAATCAATCAAGCAATCCGTGATCAATCAAGCAATCTGGGATAAATACTTGATTAATCTATCAATCCGGGTTCAATACTTCATTAATCTATCAATCCGTGATTAATCAATCCGTGATCAAACCATCCGTGACTAATCTACGATTAAACAATCTGAGATCAAGCCGTGATCAATCAATCCGTGATTCATCAACCAATCCGTGATTAATTATAATAATAATAATACTCGATATTTGTTCCACGCCTAAAATTGTATGAATATAGAGACCATACTCAGTAACAATTCACAGGCGATTTTATGGTGATTTCACGCGGTTTACGGTGATTCATCAATCAATCCGTGATTACAACCGAATTGGTGTTTACGATCATTCACGACGAACTCATGATGATTTACAATAATTTTACATGGTTTACTGTGATTTGCTGGCTTTACTACGGACCCGAAAATCAAAATACAGCATTATCTGGACAAAAATTACAATTAAAAAATATCACAGCTCTAGAGCAAAAGATGGTTTGTTTTCATTATCATCATTATCATTTTATTTAAACACACACATTACACATACATACAATAATAACGGTTCTCCTTTCCTTTGGCACACTATAAGGGAAAAAATCAACAGGTGTTCAAAAGGTTTGGGACATATTTGAGGGAGAGGGAACAATATGTGGCTACAGACGGAGAGCTCTCAGCCCGAACACGCTGTGTGTTTGGCGTGCCACAAGGTTCCGTCCTAGGACCTTTCCTTTTCTCGGTGTATGTGTCTCCGATCTCTGAAGTCATCACATCACGTGGCGTGCAATTCCATCAGTACGCCGACGACACCCAGTTGTATGTCGCAGTGAAATCGGATGCGGATGTTAAGAGACTCGAGGAGTGTACCATTGCTGTCAGAGACTGGTTCACAGATAACGGTATGTTGCTCAACCCAGACAAGTCGGAGGTTCTGCTCGTTGCACGGAAACAGAACGCAGAGAAGTTCGCATATGGATCTGGTGTCAAAGTCGCAGGATCCGACATCACGTTCTCCTTGCAACTGAAGCGACTCAGAGTAACTCTAGATCAGAACCTGTCATTCGACCAACACGTGAGCAACATCGTAAAGGCGATCAACTTTAACATCCGTGCACTGCGGCATATACGGCCAGTACTCGATCGAACGGTGGCGGACACGATAGCGTGCAGTATAGTAAGCACAAGACTCCATTACTGCAATTCGTTTCTATACGGCACGTCCGTCAACTTAACTTAACTTAACTTAAAGGGGTTTTGAAAGACGCAGGCCAAAGCCTCTATGTCCACATCCTTGCGCTTAACAGTATAGTTAGTATCATGCATAAGGTAAAACATTTAAACAAAATCAATAGTGCTAGCTATAAGACATTTAGTATTACCATTACTGAGTTTACATAATTAGTAAGTTACACACACAACATGCATTTCATAATAAAAGCATAATGATAAAATTACTATCATAAGTGCTGATACTACATATAAACTAACCTAAAACACTAATACATAGCAGAAACATACTTGCACATACATAGCACAAACTTACTTGCACATGACATGGCAAACTTACAGTGTAAAGTATTACTAATAAACGTGCTTCAGAAATACTTATTAACTAAAACAAGACGTGCAACGGCAAGAACGTTTCGAGGCTACAACGGGTTCAGAACGCATTGGCTCGTGTTGTCTCTGGTACAAGAAGGCGGGACTACATCACGCAAGTGCTACGAGACCTTCACTGGCTTCCTGTTCCTCAGAGAATCCAGTACAAAGTCGCTGTGGTAACACATAAGACGCTAAGTACTGGCCAACCTCGATACCTCCGTAGCCTCATAACCGAATACAAGCCACCACGACATCTACGGTCAGAAGGTCAATGATTGCTCAAAAAGCCGTCTAAATTCGGCTCAGTCCTGGCGTCTACAGCATTCTCACACGCATCAGTATCCGTATGGGAACTCTACCAGAAGAAGTCAGAAAAACTGAACAACTAAATACTTTCAAAACTGTACTAAAAACCCGTCTGTTTACCTCAGCGTATGGAATGTATTAAGCTTGCTATCTCCCGCACCTACGTTTTTGTGGAGTTTCTACCTTAACAACGCATGGTGCGTTAGAAGTGCATCTTACATACATACATACAGACATACATTGTCCACGTGTACTATAATAGATGCTTGTAGCCTAATAATAACTAAACTTTTTTGTACATTTATTATAGCTTTACAAAAGTTTAGTGACATTATCAAATAGCAAAGATTTCATTGAAATAAAAATGCGCACTTAATGTATATGTTAAAATCATGGTGGGTCGCCAAGCGTGTTGCAACGATTTGATGGGTCGCCATCTCAAAAGTTTGAGAACCCCTGCAGTAGAGGACTGAAAAAGAGGTTGGTCGAATGTTTAATTTGGCCAGTAGCCTTGTATGGCTGTGGACCTTGTGAAATTCAGAGAAGGATAAGTTAGAAGCATTTGAGATATGGTTATGGAGAAGAATGGAAAGAGTAAGTTGGCAAGACAAGAAAAACTAATGAACAAGTGCTACATGATGTGGGAAAAGAAAGAAGTATGGTGCAAACAGTCGTAAAGAAAAACTGGATTGGACATGTGTTAAGGGGCGAGGGACTAATGAAACAAGTGATAGAAGGCAGAATTGAGGGTAAGAGAGGACCGAGACATTAAGGCCGCACATCTAGGCATTAGGACAGTGCAGTAAGCACTAAGACAGTATATCGAGGTATTAAGGCGAGGCTTTAAGACAGTGCTTCGAGTCTTTAAGGCAGTGTCTTGAGCTCTAAGACCGTATTTCGAGACACTAAGGTGAGGCTTTAATTAAGGCATGCGGTGCCTCGAGTCATTAAGGAATTACCTCGAGTCATTAAGGCATTACCTCGAGGCATTGAGGCATTACCTCGAGGCATTGAGGCATTACCTCGAGGCATTGAGGCATTACCTCGAGGCATTAAGGTATTACCTCGAGGCATTAAGGCATTACATCGAGGCATTACCTCGAGGCATTAAGGCATTACCTCGAGGCATTAATCAATACCTCGAGGCATTGAGGCAGTACCTCGAGGCATTAATCAATACCTCGAGGTATTAAGGCAGTACCTCGAGGCATTAAGGCAGTGCCTTGAGGCATTAAGGCATTACCTCGAGGCATTAAGGCAGTGCCTTGAGGCATTAAGGCATTACCTCGAGGCATTAAGGCATTACCTCGAGGCATTAAGGCAGTGCCTTGAGGCATTAAGGCATTACCTCGAGGCATTAAGGCATTACATCGAGGCATTAAGGCATTACCTCGAAGCACTAATCCATACCTCGAAGCACTAATCAATACCTCGAGGTATTAAGGCAGTACCTCGAGCACTAATTTGTTTAAATTTACAATATAGAGGTAAGCACAATATTCTTACAACAATTTAAATATTTCAGTTGTACCTTTGTTAAATACAAACTTTGTACAAAGAATAGGGTGCCAATAACACTCAAGGATGTCTAGTTTAACCATAATATGATTTATCCATTATAAAAAGTACTATTTTCATCTTGCTATTTTAGTACTGCTACTAAATAGCTAACCTATGACTTATCTTGGTAGCCTATGTGATGGTACTGCTAAAAAATTAACAACCTATAAACAAAAGAACACGCGAAAATGCGCCTTCACAGTGTCTGATAAAACTATCGTACAGTGCGACAAGCTTCACTGAAGTCCTATTGACATTCTTCTCGACGACAAAATTTTATTCTGCGGCCGGGGTCACTGGAGATCAGCGATACAAAGCGGTAGATCGAAAGTATTGACTATAATAATGAACATGTTCAATACTTGCAATTCACCGACTCCAGGCGATGATTAATGCACAGTATGAAAGCGCAATATGCAACCATCAAGCAATCTTGATAACAACAGCATAGATATGCTGTTACCCTCTACCTCAAATATTGCTCTCTAATGATTCATATTCAACAGAGAGCAATATTTGAGGTAAAGGGGAGAGATTCGCAGATCCACACCGGCATGTAGCAGTGTCATTTTTCAGAGCGAAGTTCTAAATGATTAGGGATAGCCTTGGTTCTTAGAGACTAGACGTAAAGGCCGTCAGAGCCTAATGTTTTTAGCATGCGCACTACAGACTTAACAGACTGAAGGCTTTGCAATGGTAGACACTGAGTAAAAGTTGATCGAGGCTTGGCAATATGATAGCATTGGAGTTTGACTCCGCTTACTTTGAACTACAGCAGCTGCGTCACCGGCCTACCCACTGTTTATCTATCTCTACATTCCTCGCTCTGTCTTATTGCGTCTCTCTTCTCTCTATCTCTCACCCCTCCTCTCTCTCTCTCTCTCTCTCTCTCTCTCTCTCTCTCTCTCTCTCTCTCTCTCTCTCACCCCTCCTTTCTCTCTCTCTCTCTCTCACCCCTCCTTTCTCTCTCTCTCTCTCTCTCTCTCTCGCTCTGTTGACGTTATCACATGTCTCACTCACTGAAAGTTCAACTAGTTTTTATTAGTACAAACCGATGACAGAATAACGTGTAGAGGATCTTACAGTATTCTTACTTGAGAAATGTTAACCTAATCATCTTATAATCTTTGAAATAAGAATTAGAAAATAGATAGCTATTAGATATTCAGGTTTAGCTTCTTCAGTCCAAATCTTTTATGTGTGATA
>JAQFYQ010002825.1:0-11278 GCA_034694885.1 Buchholzia appendiculata
TGATGCCAAAAAGATCAAGGGGCGGCAGGGCTCACCTTAATTCTCCCCTGTATTCACCATTGATATCGTTGCCAGGTACAATGGTATATGCGGCTCTGCTAAAGTTCTCATCTTGATGTAAACCCGACCCTTAATTCTACCACGCACGACACTTCTAAAACTGGAACAAAGGATCAATTTGTCAAATACTGTGGGTTCAAACTTTAGCGACCAGTATGGGTAGATTCTGAGAACTGATTAACTGGATCTTCATGAACACGGTCCGAGATGTTCCGGTTCCAATCCATACTGGTTCTGGAATAAACGGGGAGCAACGATGCTTGATCGCAAAGCAGTTTCAGTCGCCAGATTACAATTTAACCGGAACGGCGTTCCACGTTGTTTCGGTTCCGATTCACTATCCGGCTTCACAAAGCTTACTTTCACACCGAATGTAATGTCCGTCAGTAGACAGTATTTATGAGCAGACAGACAGATACAGACAGAGAGTAGCAGACAGAAACTGAAAGTAGCAGACAGAGACAGAGAGTAGCAGACAGAAACTGAAAGTAGCAGACAGACAGAAACAGAAACAGAGTACGCAGCCAGAGACTGAGAGTAGAGACAGAGAGTAGCAGACAGAGACAGCAGATACGGGCAGATAGAGTTTTATTAATTCGGTCGTGCTCATCTTGCATCGTTGATTTTAAAATTAATAGGGTACATACGTCCATCCAGGACCCTATAGTCAATTCCTAGGTCGCGATAGAGTTGCGGGTTTAAGGGGAGGAGGACTCGAAAATTTCCAAACGACCGGTGAATTTGCCTACAAATTTATTTCACATAAATATTTGAAGTTTATAGCCTCTAGCCTGGTAGCTCAGTTTATGCATTCAAACCGCATCATTCGTTCCATTCATGCTATTCGTAGTTAAAAATAATAACTACTTACCGAAAAGTACCTAAGAGAGAAAGAAATCCCGTGCAGAGCGGCCTAATCTATCGAGCGAACGTAATCGTACAGTTAATGTTGCGATATAACGTTAGATGCGCTCCGATAAGGCTCTTGCTTTATTGGCCAGCTCTTCAACTTTCTGGAATTTCTACACCAGCAAAAGAAGCTGCGTTGCTTTGCTCCTGGCCTAGTAGCAGACTTAGCAGCAGCACTTAGCTGCAGCTTCATGCCCTATATACAGATCTGTGTGTGAGCTCCAGCTGCAGCAGCTGCTGGCTGGATAGGTAAGCTACAGCCCACAGCTGAGAGAAAGAGAGGATGGGTTGCACAACTAACTGAGAGAGCTGGCTGAAAGCAGACGCCGGCCTTGCAGACTTGCGAAGTTCAGGCAAAGTTACCTATCGATGAAGTGACTAACACGCGCAGAATGCACACACCACAATGTGTGTGTGTGTGTGTGTTTGTGTGTGCGTGTCTGGGTGTCTGTGTGCGTGTGTATGGGCGAAAAGGCATGAGGAAGCATCTTCCTATTGCATGTGTGTAGAACTCGCTCTCAGCGCCTAACAAATTATAACTAACAGGAATAATTGCAGCAGTCTGCAGCTGCAGGGCTGCTGGGGTGATAGGGATCTATGCACGAGTCGACGCGCCTAACAGTACCATGCTTTACTGTACTTCGCACGGTTAAATGTTGCAGTTTTACAGCACGGCGAGGAATGCATGCTTTCCTAGATATGTCGAGTTATGCAGAATCTGCACTGATCTTTATGCTCTCTCCTTGCATGATTGCTGTGAATTTCACGGTCAGAAATTACCACGGCTAGAGCCACGGTAGCTGCCCTACATCGTGATAATATCACATTGGTTGATTTATTGAACGTGAGAATGCTAACTACAGTAATGGCAAGAGACGCTGCGCTGCCAGGTCGACCTGTTGGGAGCGTCTTCTTTGAGTCGGGTCTACTTCTTACAGATTGAACTTTATCGTTGTGATTAATTTAATGTCCACTATGCTTAAACTAAAGCGGATACAACATCAAAGAAAAAAGTTCAAATCATCCTCGTTTTGAATTTTTGCTCACAAGTAATATATTTTTCTTTCGTTTTCCAATCTTCAATCTCCTCCTTTTTTATTGAGGTGGTTAAACTGTATAGCAATAATTAATTAAAAAGCAGGAAACGTTTAACTACAAGGTTTTAAAAATCCTCTAGCTTCCAAAGTTTAGTCCATAAAACACATTTCGATGGTTCGACCAGTGTTCGCATTGAAGCACTGAAAGAGACTATTCTTGCAGTAAATAAAGTATTTGTCATTTTTAAGCTCAAGTAAAAAGTCGTGTTTATTGTTGGTTTTATCAAAACAATGGGCGATTCCATCTGGTTTTAACAAATCTATAAACTGCTACATTATCTATACATTACAAAACGAAGACCTACAATAATACAACGCAGGTCTGGGTAAACAAATTGCACGTATACATAAATTGCCAATCTATATCTGAATATTTGGGGATTTTCTCAGCAAACGTGGGATTTTTGCGGCAGAGGGGGGGGTGTAGCGAATAATACCCATTTCTCATATTCCAGACAAAGTAGGCTACATATTTCTGCAAAAACAATCCATATTATCTAAATCCCCCCCAAAAAATCTTTTTGATTGCTGAAGTTACGAGGTTTCACTCAGAAGTGAGGTTTTTTAATCCCATGAGAGGTGTGAATTCCTGCACCATTAGTGACGCAAAGCTTGAGGACTGGCCGTGTGCGACAGATGAAGGGATGACGCTGAGCATGGGCTTACAATGCCAAACATTTCATTCACATACTAAGAAAGAGGAAAACTGCGCACAGGTTTACATTCATTTTAACAGCAAATTTGAACCAAAAATTGGTAACAAAATTCAGAAAAGCTTGATTTAATTAATCGATGTCCCGTTCATTAAAAACCTGCTCCATAAACACCAAATCTTATGCCATGCAGGCTTCATTTTGGATCATTGCTAGAAGCAAATGAAGCTATTATGCCCAGGGCTCATAATAACACTCATAAAAACACTTTTAAAGTAGGGTATTGTCACCTTTCGGTTTTCATCCTTTCAATTTTCTTTTAATCCCATTAATTCAACTTTCTAAACTCTGCCAGTGCCAGTGCCTACATAGACATACTTTAATATGCACATATACAGAGTATAGTAGTAAGAAGTTGCGTCGAATTGCCCATGTAAACATGTAATGTTTCTAGATATTGTTTCGAGAAAGCCGATTTCAAAAGTAAACTGAATATAATCTTCAAGATGATGATGCACTAGCTGGTAATAAATCACAGACTGATTGATATGTAGCAAAGTACTCAACTATTAATGATTAGTACAACTATCAGGGATAGCTTGAAAGTAATCAATTGCTGGAAATGGCAACCAGCGTCTGTTGCTTGGTTGTTTCTCTGATATTGAATGCATGATGAAAGATTATATCTGAGGTAAAATGAAGTATAATGAGAAGTAAAATGAGGTAAAAGTGAAGAACAGAGCTGATCACAAGAATCAGAGTGAACTCACAAGAAATACTCAAGTTACATTTATCACACACAATCCACTCAGAATGAAGGAAGAAATGTCTTGTACAGGTTTTCAGCAAGCAAAAAACATCAAACTTACACAATCCTGGGAGCATCACATCGGAGCAGCAGAGCTCGACTACAAGTCGCTTATTTATCATCAGAACTCTCAATAGACTCACGACTCAACACGATAGCAATAGACTGATCTGAACATAGACCGACACAAGAAACTTATTTGCTACTGTCATTGACACTGCATCTATCTACCAGTGCTAGAACTGAATCTACGTCTGCAATCACTGACTACCTCAATGGAAACCTATGTCACATTGATTCAATGAATGTACTGAATGTTTCTTTCTTTCTTTCTTTGCTAGCTTGAGCTAAGGTCAATCTCGCCGCTTTCAACCATCTTCAAGTAATCTTTATACTTGATCTTCTTTGGAATAATGTCTACAAAGAACAAATGAAATATCTTCATCACTCTTTCATATCTCACATAACAATAGACTGAACAGAATCAAAGTACCGAGACAAAATACACATGCCACACACATCGCCATCACACATCGCCATCACATCGCCATCACATTGCTAAATACAAACAAAATTTTCTTAGCCATGAAGAAACACCAATCCCAGTCTACTCAGACCATGTACAGATAAACATTCTTCTACATTCACTCAAAACAATTTGTTCATATTTCCATGTCAACACTTACTGTCCTGTCTCCTGTCTTCTTTCCTGTCTACACTTACTGTCCTGTCTCCTGTCTTCTTTCCTGTCTACACTTACTGTCCTGTCTTCTTTCCTGTCTACACTTACTGTCCTGTCTCCTGTCTTCTTTCCTGTCTACACTTACTGTCTTGTCTCCTGTCTTCTTTCCTGTCTACACTTACTGTCCTGTCTCCTGTCTTCTTCCATGTCTTTGGTTACACTTCCAGTCACGTTAGATTTCAACCTTCCAGTGTCTGCACTCCGTCTCCCATGTCATGCCCCTCTCCACGTCTCAGTTCGCTCCTCCTTGACACAATTCTGCGCTTGAGGTGCAAACCATAAAACAGTTTCTTTGTTTCCAGTTTCTTCTCCCTCCGATCCACACCACCAGTAGCATGCTGAACGGTGGGGCCACTGATCTCACAAGGTGCATGTTCAAAGGGCGTCAAAACGGGCGCATGGGGGAGCTTAAAAACATTATTCATAATAATAAAAAATTCTGCGTCACCTCCCACCCGTCATACATTTTTTACCATAGCCAAACCCCACCAGGATAATTCTCTGGGGAGAGGGCCCCATGAGATGTGTCTTTTTTTAAAGCCAGCACGCCACTGCACACCACATGCATCATGCACATCGTTACACGCTCTACGTTTTCCTCGTGTTCACTTTTACAAGCATACAGACTAATGAATACAACTCGTTTCTAAGCCTTAATGACATTTCTAAACCTATTAATACTAGTTAGAGTAACTCTAGCCCAGCAGCTGCTGGGCTAGAGTTACTCTAACAGAACAAAAAATGACTATCATTATTTTTTATGTAATTCTAAGTAATTCACAACAAACCCACCACATTTCTCAATGTGCTCAACAAGGCAAGCAACTTTTTGCAAGAGGAAGGGCATCCGGCTGTAATACTAACTTAAATATATGCACATGCTCTATTCAATTTAATCACCGCGAGCGTGTTTGTCAACAATTCTTTCCTATTTATAAAAGAAAGAGCATTTTGCCACTGTACTACAAACATTAATTGGACCATAGTGATAACTGTAGATAAGGTCAGTCAGGCCGATACATGATGATGACGATCCATGATGATGATCAATACACAGTGAATCTCATCATTGAGAGTTATATTACTGCATGTCGGACGACTAAAGAAATCCATTATTGGTGCAAAGCAAGTATTCCGCTGAGTGTCGGACAAAGTGTGTACCTTGAAGAAACTGAAGAGTTTCCTGTTGATCTATGATGTCTGCGAGGAAGTTGTAGTCGACGGACTGTTTGGATCCGCTCTGCTTCAACGTCTTCTTCGACAACTCTTCAACGAACAACTCCTGGCAACCCACAGACAAGAACACTCACTACAGTGTGCCACACAACTCCTGGCAACCCACAGACAAGAACATTCACTACAGTGTGCCACAATTCCTGGCCACCCAAAGACAAGAACATTCACTACAGTGTGCCACAACTCCTGACAACCCACAGACAAGAACACTCACTACAGTGTGCCACATAATAGCATAGAGATAGGAAGAGAGCAGGAAATATACCGTAGGAAAATAATAATCATCATCATCATCATCACCCGTTTATAGTCTACTATTCGCTCCAGTAAGATGTCTGTGTTTAGCACAGGTGTAGACTTCAACCAAGGACCCCGAGGGCTCATTGCGGCTGGATTTGTACGACCGCAACCTCCTGCTGATGTAAACCCGTGCTAGGAACTCCAATTAATTAATTAATTAAGTGCGGTTACTCAATGACTCGATCACATGATCGGCTAAGTCAGCATCCTCTGTGTCTATATGTTTATATATATGTTTGTATATATGTTTATCCAGGAGACTGGATTCATCGTCCACACACAAAAGCCTCTTGGCATCTGAGCGCCTATGATCAAGTCTCTTGCAAGGTGATGGAATGCCTCTTTGATTGAGACAGTATTTCAACAGGGATGAGAAGAATCGATTGCTCGATAACATCAGTGTAGTGTCCAGTCAGCTTTCCTGACTTCAATCCCATGAAGTCGTTTACACTTCTGATAACTGAGAGTGAAGGCCAACACGCATGACCGATGGTCTGTGATGTCTCCGAGCAAAGTCCTCTGAGCATTCATTGAGCACTTAGTGAGCACTTAGTGAGCACTCAGTGAGCACTCAGTGAGCACTCAATGAGCACTCAGTGAGCACTCAATGAGCACTCAGTGAGCACTCAGTGAGCACTCAATGAGCACTTAGTGAGCACTCAGTTAGCACTTAGTGAGCACTCAATGAGCACTTAGTGAGCACTCAATGAGCACTTAGTGAGCACTCAATGAGCACTCAATGAGCACTCAATGAGCACTTAGTGAGCACTCAATGAGCACTCAATGAGCACTCAATGAGCACTTAGTGAGCACTTAATGAGCACTTAGTGAGCACTCAATGAGCACTTAGTGAGCACTCAGTGAGCACTTAGTGAGCACTCAATGAGCACTTAGTGAGCACTCAATGAGCCCTTAGTGAGCACTCAGTGAGCACTTAGTGAGCACTCAATGAGCACTCAGTGAGCACTCAGTGAGCACTCAATGAGCACTCAGTGAGCACTCAATGAGCACTTAGTGAGCACTTAGTGAGCACTCAATGAGCACTTAGTGAGCACTCAATGAGCACTTAGTGAGCAGCTTGCTCGGTGAGGTCGACCGTTCACTGCAGATATCCAGCACAGATCTGGTGAATACTCTTGCTGCCATCTATAGAAGGTGAGGAGGTACCCACTTCTCACAGGTGTTAGATGAGGAGGTACCCACTTCTCACAGGAGTTAGATGAGGAGGTACCCACTTCTCACAGGTGTTAGATGAGGAGGTACCCACTTCTCACAGGTGTTAGATAAGGAGGTACCCACTTCTCACAGGTGTTAGATAAGGAGGTACCCACTTCTCACAGGTGTTAGTTGTTGATGACAAGGAAACGCACAAATCTTATGACATCCTCAAAGGTGAAAAACTCGAAAGGTGAAACGTGAGTGAGGTCTGAGCAAAAGTATGTTACATGACCATTTTTGAGATGTAGTTTTTATGAACCTTGCAGAGAGGAGGGGGGATTAAGAATACTGCCAATTCACAGCCTGGTACAGTGCATGTCATAAGAGACGACTATGGGACAGAAGTCTGATCAGAGCACGAGTGCAGACTAATACCATCTGCTTTGTGGTTCTTTCATGCTGGGCTGAACCCAAGCTTGTCGCCTCTGCCAAATCAAAGAGCAATTCCCGGTCGGGTTGGCATCAGTAAGGGTATGCGGCAGTAAAAATCCAGTCATAACGAGCCCTCAGGGCCATTACATCTACCCTTCCTGACAAGGATGAACCGATGTTAAATGTTGCTGATAATGTGTGTGTGTGTGATGAGGTCGTATCTATTTACACGCAGACGGTTTGAGCCGTTTACATTTGTACGTCTCATGTGATAACTAATTGGTTGGTATCTGCAGTGGACCTGATGACTGTGCTATGTGTCTAGCAAACCCTCGTATACGTTTAGCTGCACGAGCCACAACGCAGGTCCAACAACTTGAAAATCTGGGAGAGTAATTAGACGAGGTTTTCTTTGGCACAACCGGGATTCATATGTGTGGGCATGGATTCAGTCCGCATGGGTGGCAGCATTAGCTACGCTTAGTTTAGCTTGCACTGGGCAGCGAGTGTTGACTAGGCAGCAGCATGAAGGGCATTGTGTACGCTCTTCTTCCTCTGCCTTCAACAGTGCCGACAGTGAGCGACCCTCTAGCTACCGATACTTACAGAATTCTTGACACTTAACGACTGACAGTTACTCACAGTATAGATGTTTAGCTACAGACTTCTAGTGACAGGTACAGCATTAGGATTTATAAACATAGACTTGTAACTACAGTGACTCATAGTCATGAAAGAGTTTCTCACCGTTGCCTTGACAACGAGGAAGAGAGATTCGTTGCTAATAGTTGAGACTTCCGGAGAACTCTTCATGATCGTCTTGATGCGAGACATCGGCAGCAAAGTCCCAGCATCCGTCGACTCCTGGTCTGCCTGGCCTCCGGACATTTCTTACACACAACACACGCTTCTGTAGCTGGACAAAAGAAACAACAAAGTGAATGCCTTGTCTATGATAAAAAGTGAAGGCAAAAGTTAAATAGCATTAGGAGAGATTTGCACAAGAACAGCATTGATATAATGCCAGTGATGTAGTCAAGGCATTTTTCTTAAGGCCAAGGCAAGGCCAAGGCATCCTTGAATTTGCTCAAGGCAAAGCAAGGCATTTTTGAAATTGCTCAAGACAATGTAAGGCCAAGGCATTACATTTTTCACAATGTTTCAAGGCAAGGCAAAGCATTTTTTCCAAGGCCATGGCAAGGCAAGGCATTTTTTCAAGGCCAAGGCAAGGCATTTTTTCAAGGCCAAGGCAAGGCAAGGCTTTTTTCAAGGCCAAGGACAAGGCAAGGCATTTTTTAAGGGCCCTTGCCTTGGCCCTGAAAAAATGCCTTGCCTTGTCATTTGGAAAATTGGTCAAGGCAAGGCAAGGCAAGGCAGTAAAATGCCTCAAAGCAGCCATAGGCATCAAGGCCAAGGACTAAATCACTGTATAATGCATATTAGTGGATCATACTACATCATGTTATATCAGGGCCTTGTTCTTAAACTAAACAAGCATTCATAATCTTACTTTAATCATTCACTATCTTCTAATAGATCTTGATACAGCGATCAAAACTTTAACGAAAGTATCACAACTCTTCAAACTTTCATTACCTTTAGCTCACCTCTCTATCACACGCTCTCACGGCATGATATAAATAGGATTCAAAACTTGCTACATGTAAAAGCGGGTCTTTTTACGATATCAACATTATCAACACTATTACAAGAACCTGTCAAGAAGAATCATTCCATAGCATCATACAATAACACAATTGGCCTTTCGGAGATTTTGAGTGATCAAGCGATTAAACAAGAATTTACAATGTCCAAATTTCACTATCATGCATTTATCAAACCAGCGGATTCAACGTTTATACAGTTAGCAAATGTGATTAGTACAAACACTGTGATTCCCAGGAGGGTCTGACTCGAGACTAAATACAAATATTTAAAACAAAATTGCTTTGAAGGTAACAAATTTAACCATAACTAGAAATTACCTGACATAAAAAGGCAAAAAAGTGAAGAGATTGTGTGGCTCCACACAGGACACTGTTCAATAGATATTAACCGAAGCACGTCCTTATAATTTTATATTTTTAGATAAAACAGTCCGTCATTAAAATATTCTTTCTCAAAAAGATTCCCAAATAAACCCAACTTTGTACTTTCACTAGGTACAACACTTCATCAAAATCTTCAAACATCAGCTTGTCCATTTTTAGATACTTCCAACAAAATTGTGTACCCTCGACAACTGGTGCGAAACTAAAACTGAAACTATCCCCAGGGTTTTTCCTACACACCCCAGCGTTTATTATACCCCCAGTTAATTCTTGATACCCACACGTTTAATTTTCCCTACCCCCGTTGGGGGGGGGATAACACCCCCTCCCCGCTGGAGTTGATACTGTTTTAAAACAACAGAAATCCCGCTGGTTCCCCAAAAACATTGGCACGCCGCAACCCTCCCCCGCGGTCGTCCAAAAATTGGTGCGCCGCGTGATTTTTTAGACCCCATAAATTTTTTACACTCCCACCCATTCAAAATTCCTGAGAAAAAGTATGACCATCCCCATAAAACTACAAATGAAATTAGTGCCCCCCCCCGCCCCTCACCTGCTTTACTGCTTTCGGAATCCTTGTTAGGCTAGTCGTGATAACAGAGATTTAATTATAAGATTAGATGTTTAAAATGTAAACAAATCAAAAGTAAACAATAGGACGACAAGAAATTAAAGACAGAACTCCACAACCTTATTTATCATCAAAATTACGTAACTCGTGCTTTGAACACAGGCACTTAGCCTGCGTTCATAATGTGAGAACATGTTAACCATATATCTACCTGTAACATTTGCATGATAAGTACAACTTAACGCAAAGCTATTTATAGATTTACCCTATTTAGTATATAGGAGCACTTGATCTATTTGATAACCTATGCCAGTTGCCTGAGGCCCTGCATAAATTTAACATAAGTGAAAGCAGGTCCGTGACCAGGAATGAATTTCACAGCGGCTTTGCCACTGAACCTATTACTTCCGATCGGGTAGACCTGGTCATCGATCGCCGAAGTCCAATACCATATTAAGAACAAATTTCGTTGCTGTCCACCACTTCAACTTGTCTTTCACGGTGTCTTGAAGCATAGTGCTGTCATCTAGCGAATGTAGTGTAGGGAATTTATTTCACACTCAATAGTGACACCTAGCGAATATAAATTAATGAATTTTCACGTCGTTCAATGGTGACATCTAGCGAACTAAAACAAACGAAATTAAAAGTCAAACACTGCTGCCATCTGGCGAACTCACATTATGCCCGTAATATTGGATAAATTGGTTTGCACAATATGCACTGCAGGTCCACACAATCGCTTTCGTGTGCATTGTATGATTGTAAATGTCATGTAATTATTAACACATGTTGTAAAGGGTCAATCATTATGTCAATTATTGTAAAAGGCTGCTTATCAAAAGATTGACAAGAGACTCGCGACATACCAGAGAAAGGAATGAAAATCTCTCTTTGTTTAAGTGATACAAGAGACACAAGTGATGATCATTGATGATGATGATAATGATGATGATCATTGATGATGACGATGATGATGATGATGACGACGACGATGACGAAGATGATGAAGATGATGATAATGTGTAGTGCATGATCGACTAATAGCCCAACGAATGGGTAACCAAACAACGCCACCCCCGGACAAACACTTCCTCGATCCCCTTGGTCAACCCTCCCCACCCCCCAATCAACACCCTCACTCAGTCAGAATAACAGACGGAGAGACAGGCAGAGACGGAGAGACAGACAGACAGGTAGACAGACAGGTAGACAGACAGGTAGACAGACAGACAGACAGACAGACACAGACAGACAGACA
>JAQFYQ010002826.1:0-11276 GCA_034694885.1 Buchholzia appendiculata
TTTCTTGTTGTAAACAGCTTTTTATCTTCGTCGCAATCGTGCACTGTAGACAACATGTTGACAAAAGGAAAACCATGGGCGTCCATTTCGACCTAATTATACCGCTATGCAGTCACCTACTTTATAATAATCATCTGTGAATACGGATGTTAGATGAGGCCTAGTTTAACATTGGACAGAATACATTTCAATCTCAGATATATGCTGAACTGGTGAATAACAACTATAACGGGATTAAAGACAAGTTGCAGTGGCAAGTTTTTGATTTGTTCGCGCATTAAAATTTCATTGTTAAACTGAATTAAGTAACAAATAATTACATACGTGTGCTTAGTATTAAGAATGTCTCAATATGGATTTTGTTACAGATCTTCGATCAGTGTGCTCGGTCAAGAATGGATTTAATCGGACTGTAAATGTTCAGGTCGTGTCCAATGCAGAGATTGGTAACTAATCAATTAGAATCTAATTGATTAGCTACTGGATTAGAAATACAGCTAATTTCATTTTAAATTTAATAAAAGAAATGTTTGCTCTAATTCTAATTTTAATTGATTAGCAAATTTCAGTTAATTCTATTTGAAAAACGAATAGATTTGTCGATCAGATTTAAAACTTTAAAGTTAGATTTTTGGGGAAATTTATGTCGTCATAGGTCGTTGTTTGGGAACAAACGGGAACTAAAATTTTTACAGTCTCTGAAATACATGCTATACATAGACCCACTCCGCGCCTCTATCCCTCTTTCTCATAACTCGCCGTAATTGATTACGAATATAAGGAGATGTTTTTGAATGGTATTTCAAGTCAAGTATAATTGTCGTAATGTTGCCCAGATCGTTTCCAGTTAATTGTGTGGTGTTAATAGTTGAATACGGCGCTTTCCTCGGTTTTATAATTCTCTCCAATAGCAATCGTAATTTTCTGACAGAACAGCATCGCAAGTGCTACTTCCAATTATTGTTATCAACACGATTATAAACAAACGCCAACATGCGACCGACTTAACGAAACATTGATCATAATTGGATTAAGCTCACTGCTTGACAATTCGAGTGTATAATACCGATGATATGTAGGATATGTAGAAAATGTAGAATATCAGAATTATATTAAATAACTCAACATGTGATAGAATGTGGTCTACAGGAATGAGTTTAAATGCGATCGGTTGAATAAGTATAATCTTCATTTTATATTTGAAATGGTAGACGTCGCTCACATGGTTCAATTTAAGTAATTTGTACACTGTACAGTATGTAATGATATTGTTTCTAAATTGTACGTGTTACAGTCTATTTATTGATGATATCCAATGGAAGTGGTTCATGTAGATTGGTTTGTAGATTAGATCAGAAATATGATTGCAATTTTAAAAATATTAATGCGAGTTAATAGCAAACTCCCCTATTGACTACGGGCGTGTATATATATAATTGTACAGACACTTACATCTGACACTCCTATTTTCAAAACATTAATTTCTGAATATATTACATTGGTAATAATCATTTATCTATTTATCGAATCCAATGTATTCAATTTATCATTTTATTAAATGCGTGTTCATATCCCTGCATTCAGTGTATTTGTATATGTACTGAGAAGTTTTGATTAATTTCAATCAAGATTTTTGTACTGTGCTCGAGCTGTTCTATTTTAATCGTAGTTAATATATTATTATGATATTCTATTTTGTGTTTTATATTGTATTCTTAACTTGCGTCAAATGTTTTTATATGTTTTATGCACGATTTAGCATATATACTGATACTTCTTTTGGATTCTGCAGATAGTTAGGTAATAGAACAAAGTTACAAACAACCAAGCATTCAAGATGACACGGCTCGCATGTGCAATGACTCTGTGGTTTGTCCTATTTCTCACCGGGTACTCAAAGGTCTTCGCCAAATACTCAGACAGCCCGGGTGAGTAGACCTACCAGATATTTAATGCTTAGAGTGAATGCTTACAAAATTAGTGTTCATAATTCTGATATTGGAATGACATATATTTCTCCAATGTGCTCTAAATTTTACCGTATTATAACTTTAACATATGTAATTGACTATATCTTATTCACAGATATTTTAATTGGATAAATATTTGTCTAAATTTTGAACTAATCGAAGGTTGTCGGAATTTTCTATTTTATATCAGGTTCTTCGTTTATCTAAGCGTCTGATTTCTGGAGAATATTTGGGAAGGGTTAGTTCAGTGTTATGCTAATTAGAAGTTTCACTAATTAGCTTTTAATACTAAGTAGAATTTTTTTATAATCAACTAGATTTAGTGTTGTATTTATACTGATTCAATAACTGTTAACATTAATGCTAGGAGATGGGTAGTTGTTTACAAATATTCTGAGAGCAAGAGACGATGTGAGTAGGCAATTGATTTTCAGTAGCCTACTCTGGATATTTAAAAAAATGCGTATTTTATGTAAAAGATAAACTTTTTTTTAGTTATTCACGAAGACAATTCTTTAGTTATTGGCTGAAAAATATGATTCAGTAATGGAATAACTATTAAAAAGAAACATTAGGTACAGGGGCACCTCTTCAGATCATCATACACCAGGAATCAGATTAGTTCTGAGAATCGTTTTGAAGTATTTATAATATTTTGTAGAATCATAAATAATAAGGGTACAAAACTCTTGAATTCGCTAAAGTGCAATCAATTCATATATTTATCCGAATCACCTGGATTTCAGACCCTGACTTGGTTGTTTGTGTCAGAATCAATGGTCTGTCCGCTGTTTGCTGAGATCTGCAGGACCAGCGATCGGGAATTGAAGGGTTGTAAGAATGATTCAGACTGCCATAGAAAGGGCACTCTATGCTGCTAGATCAACTGCGACCGTCGAGTGTGCATGAAACCAGGTACGTATGCAGGGGTGAAATGTGAAGATATAATTGACCAAAAGGTTAATTAATAACGATTTGTATAATTCAGGTGACAGTTTAGAAGTTACAAATTTCAAATCTCATTATACATCTGCAGAAATCACTCGGAGCGATTGCAATTTGACCTATTAAAACTTTTACCATGACGGAGTTGCAGGGCATTCCGATCCAATCTACCACTATTTAACACATTTATAAAGCCTGTGCAGTGTGCGCAATACATACGATAAAGTTTAAAGGTATTTAATACAGATATTATATTACAACACTGTATCAAACCCTTGACCTATAATTATTGGACCGTCTCCACTTGTCTTTCCGTGAAGCATTAGCTTTAATTGAATAATATTAAGAATGAATCATTCTCAGATTCTCTGAATATAATAATCGCCCCGTCATCAATTAAATCTTGATGGTCAAAGCTGTGACCCAAGTTAACTGGGCCACTCTAATGTTGGCTGCAAATCAACTGCAATAAGTAAATTATTGTAAATATTTGGGCGTGACAGTCGTCTCTGGTCGCAGGTTTAAAAAACAGCTTTGAACATGTAAAACTCAAATCTTACAGAACTTTCAACGCTACATTTTCAAAAAGTAAATCTTCTAATTCTAAATTAATCTCTGTGCAGTTACTCAACTCATATTGCTTACCATATGAGTACATATGCGATTGATGTTTTGTGCTTGAATAAGACAGATTTGAAGTCATTAGAACTATGCTTGAGATTATCTATGTCAAAAATATTTGGTATGTTTTCAACAGATAATATTGACATTGTGTATCAAATGTTGTGCATACAGAGAGTTGTTGATATTTATAATCAGAAGAAACATAATCTGTTACGTGGTCTCTTAAGTGTACAATTACTACAAGTTTGTAACAGTAGTCTTATGTGATGAACTGTACTAATTTGTATATATTTTGTGTGTGGCCAATTTAGTTCTGTTACGTAGTAGTGATATATTGATTGTCTTTCATTCACTGTCTTAAGGCTCTATAATGTCTGCTATTATATTGTTTAATAAATGATATAGATCATGCAGTTGATGCTACGTACTCAAACAGATATGATTTCTTCTGTATGTAACAATTTATTTGTTACAGTTGTAAGCTTTATTTTATAGTTGTAATGACATAAAAATCAGAAATTCCTGCAATGGATGTAATAGTGCTTAAAATATATAAATCAATTATGACTGTCTTTTTTAAATTTGCCACTTTTCATTCTATTTCTCTAGTTGTGCTAACGTTATTTAGTTTTTTTATTCACTGTGTTTCTGTTTTTTATATTTTATTCTGCAATGCACGTTGATTTTTCGAAATAAACATTTATATATAACCTTTATTATTTATTATCATCATCACACTAACATCGGAAACGGTCATTTCTAATAAAATGGGTCAAACAGAAATTCTAAAATTGCTCAAAAGTGCGTACCATTGTTTGTTTGTAAGGGCTTACTATGACAATTAATAGCATTACGAAAACAACACCGACACCGGACAACTTGTACTAACCTCTATATTTCCCCAGAAATCGATAACATTGCCCTTTGCCGCAGTACTGGAGTCCTTGAATTTATTACAGTGTCGGATTTGTTTTCCGGCGAGCGGAGAGAGCGGAAGGAGAAGGCGGTACCAGTAAATTTTAATTTTTTTTACTGAAGATAGGGGAGAAAAGAGTGGACTGTGAATAGACGATTTTTTCAAAAGAATCAGCGTTCATCTCCGTCTTGCTACTGAAACAGGTGATGCAGTGCAGCAACGTCAAGTGGTCAAACTATTGGTGGTGCAACGGTGTTTACCCGCTTCGTACCGCTACAACAGCATTGTGTGAGCAATAGAGCGTAACATTTTTTACGGAGTTCCTCCATTCATCAACTCATTCATTCGAAACGTTGTAGTAATGTAGTCGATCTTATGTTTTTGTGCCGTTTTACTGTATCAATTAATTAAGTACGTGATCAGTTTCTAATTTCGTGTTTTTAGTTTGTCCGTTTATCAAGCAGTCCATGTGTTACATCGCGGGGCATAAGGAATGTACGAGAGAAAAAAACTGCAGAGGAAACTCACACTGCTGTATATCAAGTGCTTGCGGCGACTCAACGTGCACCGAAGGTTACAGCTATTTGATAATACACTTTGTATTCGCTTTGACGACTGATAGGTCGGAATTTTAGTTATAGTTAGATAAGTTAGGCATTATGATATCTAAAATGTTATCTATAGTATAACAATCACAGACTGCGAGAAACTACGCGTTTGTGATTGTTATACTATGGATAACATCGTAGTAAAATGCCTAACTCGTACGGTATACCAATAACAAGCTCCAACCAAATAATAAGCCACGACTAATTTATAAAGCAGTTCAATTTCGTACTTTCTCCGAAAGCAGACGCTTCATATAGAATTAGATCCATTATATTATATAATATCTCTAATAGAAAATTACCTCTCTAATAGAGAGGTCATTTTAACATGGTTTGCATAATAAGGATATATATGCGGTCGCACATACTATGACAGCCTCAAGATATTCTATAGTAATATACAGATTTCTGCATAACTTTGTACAGTATAATTTTTAATTTATTTTTAACACAATTAACAATTGTCTATTAAAAAGAAAAATTTCTGCATTTGTGCATAATCATTTCATGTTAATAGACAATTGCAAATAATTTTACAAATAAACTATAAATTCTAGCTATAGTTATAAGGTTATTCATATAAACATATTTTGTACATAAAAATGAATTTTATTTTATTTTATTTTTTGAAAAAAATGCAAAACTGTGTTTTTTTATATTTTCTGTTCACACTTGAAGCATCAAAAGACCGTAGTTGTCCCACTGCAATGAAAAGGTATCCTGGATCTTGTGACGTGAAATGCAGTTCAGAAAAGCCTTGCGGCAAAAATCAACTCTGCTGTCGAACATCTTGCTTCTTGGGAACGTTCTGCTTCTGACCGGGTGAGCCAAAACAGATAGTGAATTAATGACTGCATTTGATCATTTAGTTATTGCGTTTCATCCTAAGACCTCCTCTCAAGATGACAGGTATCAATGTCACCGATCCAGTAAGATAATGAGACAATTCTAGTGGTTCCGGATGTTCTCCTAATCAGTTAATACACAGTTGGACAAAATGAATACTTAAGCAAGCACAAATCGAGAATTTATTAGATATTGAATTGTGTAGGTATTTCGAGAGCACTACGTCACAGACTGTTTAAAGTGTGCAATGAGAGCTGAACCTGAACTTCAGAGAACGTTAGTAAGAGTGTTGCCACACGACCACATGAAGCCGTAGCTAAGTTAGCATTTTATTGTGTGCGTGTGTACGTCGGGTCCTCACGCACGTCGCCCGTTGAACAGGGTAATCACGTAATGGCATTTTCGAGATTCGAATTAGCTCTTCGTATCAAGGGGCACGTGCCTCGAGACACGAGTGAACAGAGTTGGTGGGAAGGAACGGACGTTTATTCTCAAGACACGTGCCCCTTGTGCTTTAATCCTATAGGTATTGGCCTCGTGGATTATAAAGTCTTGAGAAATGCATTGGTAAAGTTACGATTAGTAGTAATTATCCAAATTTTTTTATCGAATTCCTGATTAAGGTTTTGACTATGTCTATCCAATGTAATTGAAGAATTTACGTAGATATGTTGTATATAAATTGACTCTAATATTTGATTTATTGCGTACTATTCCGGGCAGTAAACATATTTGTTGTATTGTTGTGCTTAAGAACCAGAAGAATTGGACCGAGTGCAAGCAAGCCATCCTGTCTTGAAAGACCGAGTGTTCGACTGAGTTTATAACTTAATAATTGCTCAAGCTATTTATTAATTAAATTGCTGCTCTAAAGCTTATTATCAGAACGAATGGCAACTGAATTGGTCGTCTATAATTGTTTATTTATATGTATTCGTTAAAATTGTTCACACTGAATATATTCGCGCTATGCGAAATATTTTATGTTGTAAATTATATCTTTGCTATATTGTTCATTTACACACGATTCATTAATCACTATTTTATGTTTTATGTTTTATGTTTATGTTTTGCTCAATTTATATCATCTTAAATGTTACATATATTAATATATTATAACTTATATGTTGACATTGAATTGGTTAAATATTTAAAAGTAAAAACTCATTTCATGAAAATTACCGGTTGTGAACTGATGTAAACGTAGCATCGTTCACGTGATGTGTAACTTTTGACTGGTGTGATACAATATAGCGCGTTTCTTATGTGACAATTTTTATCTGGGTTTCCGCATGGAGCCTTAATTCCAACGATTTAACGTCAAAATGTCCAGATTTATTTTGATTGTATTCTATTCTTCTGTACACTCGTCGTATCGTTAGTCGGGACATTCTTCGGTTGATTACACAATGCAAGTTACGACGCTGAAATGGAATAGAATCTTGCTGCGGTATTATTGATGTATATTTTGTGCTGTGCTAGGAATTTAATTAATGAACTCGTTGACATATTTCTGCCGACATTTAGATATTATAAATAGCATCATACTATGCAATTAAGGACGCGTAGGTCTACTAACCAGGTAATGACAAAGTATACAACGACTGTTAAAACAGAAAATTCGCTTGAGGGACTGTGGCACACATATATTTGGTTGTTTCGCATAAATTTTTTTTTAGAACAAGGTAAAAACAATAACAAGTAATAAGCAATTAAATATGGAATAATACTGGTCAACGCAAGTAAGGCCTATATACAAATTAAGTTGTTAAAGACCGTAAACTATTAGTTGTTATTAGTTTCGTGTGTCTCGATTTGACTGCGATACCTTTTAATCAGTGTGCAGTCGGCAAGTTTGAGTCTACACATCTGTGATCAGCCTAGGGATCAGCTAGGTGTTCTCTGGATTTGTCCGAGTAGGAAATTCTCAATTTCAAAGGTTACTGCGATTATGTAGATAATGCAGTTGTTCGAATCCTGGGATTCGAATCACGACCGATTTGCGCTGCGAGCTTATTACGCTGATTGCTAACCACTGGGCCACGCAGCCGTAAGCAAAATAGATGCATAGATATTTGAAGAAGTAATCAATCTCACCGCTCAAAGAGGCTATTTTTTATCGACATCGGCTGCATTGGGCAAGAAGTATCGATACCTCAGCGATATCGGTGTCGGCGCTGTCATAAAGGATCGGTATCGGTAACGATTGTTAGACTATTTCAATTGATTGATTTATTTCAAATTTGATATAATTTCACACAGCAACTTAGAACAATAATTTCAGTGTCAAATTTCGAAGTACCACGCTATGCCCTTATGGTACACCACACATAAAACGTTCACAGCAATAATAATTCAACAGTATGTAAAACCTACAATATACTATTTAAAAACGATTAAAAAGCTGTCCACACAATAAAAAGTTCAGCCCACTTGAATTTAAGAAATTGTTCGAAACCGCCGCACATACAGACCTCTACAGCAATAATAATACAACAGTAAATACAACCTAAAATATGCAATCTAAAAAAACGAATGAAAAACTGTTACACAGTAACAAGTTCAGTCCAATTGAATTTAACAAAATTTTCCAAACTACACAGGAAAACTGCACGCTTAAAAGCAATGACACTAGGAGCATGCACAACTTTTGTAGGTAATGAATTCCATACTGAACTAATTCGTGCTCCGAAATAATTTAGCCTTACGTCCACTCTGCAGTGGGTCAAGGTGAGCTATAGGTCATGACACCTAGTTTTAGAGCCTCTGTTAGCGAGAACCAAGCCATTGCATTCAGGAAACCAGGCTGTTAAACCGTTCTTGATTTTGTAACAAAGCACAAGATCATTCCGAATTTTTTTTCAACTCTAGTGATGGTAAGTTCAGCTTATTTAGTCTTACTCTTCTCAAGTTTAAATATATGATTCAGTGCAAGCCAAACAAACGCGATTCATTCTAATTTTTCGGTTTCCATTTCACTTACCGTAAACTTATTTCGATATCAAACTTTGAGTTTCGCTGGGACTTCAAATAAACCATAATCTACGAAATAGTACAATTCCGCAAAGCCAATTCGATCACGAGGATGTGTCCCATAGGCGGCGCCAGACATTTTCGTTTGGGGGCTAAACTTTCTGACGAGTGGGGAGGGTGTGGCGGCGCACCAAACCAAAATTTTTGACGAGGGGGGGGGTGGCGGCGCACCAATAAATTTGTGTGAGGGGTCTTGGTAACTTTTTGGGGAGGAGGAATACACAGTAAAAATCGCTTTGTAAACATTTGCGGGGCTTAGCCCCCCAAGCCCCTGATTCGCGCCGCCTATGATGCGTCCAATCCTAATTACATAAAAGTCAAATGATATATTTAGCTTTTGAATACGTCGATTATTATATCGAACTTATAAATATGAGAAATAATTCTCATCCGTGAGAAATTTGCTTTTTTTGTTCTTTAACGTATTGTCACCCTATTTTGGACGTGTTGTTACGCCTCTGAACTTGAGTCTCCATTGCGAAAAAAACGCAATCTCATCATGCTAGGCTGCGCTTGGCGAACAAAGTAACGACGAAGAGAAAATAAGTTGATAATATCGACTTATTTGGTAAACACATAATTCATATTATGACTTTTAAATTTACAGTTATGACCGTTTGTCGCGTGCATTTAGCCCAATGTACACAATTGATCTTTTGTAGCATTTTAGTAGTTGGTCTAAAAAGTAAAGGTATTCGTCGTAATTGTTTACTTTTATTTCAAGGCCTATTAATGGGGGAGTTCGGGTTCAAGCCCCTTCCCCTAATTTTTTACACAAGGATTGCCTTGTGTACCAAAAATGGTTTTATGTCCTTCAAACTTTGTTCTTGAATATAAAATTTAGGAAATGTCTTTAAACAAATTAGTTTGGTCTACATCAAAACCGATTCATTTAACTCAAATAAACCCAAATAATGCTTCGTGCACACAGAAACATTATTTTCAAAACATGATCTTGCCCCGAACTTTCTCACATATTTGGAAAAAAGTAAACAGAATTATTTTAAAAGGTAAACCCCTCCCAAAGGAAAACCTTGAAAAAGGTCTTCAGGTCTTCAGGTTTTTGCGGAAATCAAACCTTCTCCCCCTCACCGAAAAAATTACTTTACATCAAAATGTTAAATATGCATAGTATTTGTCCCAATCCTAACTTCAATCTTAGATATTTATTGAAAATGAAATCATATTGTACGCTGTTAGAAATTTTATATTTAATAAATTAAAAACGGAGAATTTTCTAACTTTTCAGCATTATGGTTGAGTGATTAACTGATGCACTGCATGAAAACATTGAAGCTTTTCTCTGAGTTCAAGTTTAGACAAAATACACGGCAGTGCCACTGAACCTTTAAGTTTATGAAATGAGTATAGCTACCACTCCGATGCCTTCTTATAGTGACTATCATCTTTTGCAATTACATAGCACTGTACGGTAGTATCCTCAACAGACCATGCGTAATTAAAAAACATTTTAAGTTTTCAAGTCCGACATGTGCACAAATAATCCAGATTATGGATTAAAACATTTATCTCGAAATTGTAACTGCAAAATTTCAGTATGTCATCAAATAGGTCAAGTTAATGAAAATGCTTTCACCCCAACTGAAATTACATGTTGTAGAGATAACATAATGAAATTGGTGAAATTGAAATATTCTGATAATAATCAACGGTATGTAATACCCGGTACAGTACTTCAGTTCAAGCACTCTGATAGAATCCTCAATCTACTCTGTCAACCACAGACAAGCCTGTTGAAGGAATGTGATTTCACAGGGAAATAGACAGCGTTAGTTTCAAAAATAAATTGGAAACATTTTGGCTTCAGAAGGATATGTATTATGACTATAAAACTAATCTTGCCGGTGACACCGGCAAGACAAGACAAGATTTGTTAATTTAATTGTACTTATCTAATATGTATCGCATCATGTGTTTAAAATTGATATGGACACAGAGGCACCATAGGTGCCTACGTCCAAATATACACGTTACTTTACTTTACGTTACTTTGCATTTAGTTGGCATGACCTAAAAGACGTAAAGCACTCTTGTGAAAAGGAAAGTCACGTTCAGCGGTCTCCGATATATAACAAAGCTGACAGAAATTTTGGAGCAAGACAATGTTTGTGAATAATCGTTCTTGGTGCAGGAAGCATTATTTTGGTCAAATGAATCGATTTTGATGTACGCGTAGACAAAAATAATTTGCTTGTAGAGTGCAAATTTTAAATTCACGATGAAATTTTGGAGCACCTGAAACCATGCTATTTTGGTACACAAGATAATCTTACAATTTGTAAATCAGTTTATATTAAGAAAAGTCACAAAACA
>JAQFYQ010002827.1:0-11274 GCA_034694885.1 Buchholzia appendiculata
CGCTACATCACAGAGAAATAACTATACTTAAAACGGTGGGGCTTGCATTACAAAATCTCAACTAAGACTTCCTTATATATGTAAAAGGTTGGTTATTATAAAAGGTTGGTTACTTCAATCAGACTTGGCCATTTCTAAATCAAACCAGTTTGGTTAAACTCGTTGAAACGTTGAATTCAACGATATCAACTATCAGCGAGACTGGTCTGATAGTAAAAGCGAGCCGATTATAAAGTTCGTTTCTTTCGCCCCCCCCCTTGCCTACTATGGAGTGACGTTAGGCCTTGGCCTTGACCCGGCCTTAAGGCCAGGAATTAGTTCCGGCCTTGGCCTTGGTCTTGAGGGTCCAGGCCTTGGCCTTGAGGGTCCAGGCCTTGGCCTTGGCCTTGGCCTTGAGGGTCCAGGCCTTGGCCTTGGCCTGGAGGGTCCAGGCCTTGGCCTTGGCCTTGGCCTTGAGGGTCCAGGTCTTGTTAACATCACTGATACATACATACATATGTTCTCATTCTTGTTTTAAATATGTCTTACTTATTGTTATTAATTGTCTGAAGATATTATACAAAATAGTTCACAATATCCCTAATGACTTCTGAAGCAAACAAACAAATGATATGTTAGATAAAAATATAAGTAGACACCAATACTGATTTGTTTGCAATTTTGATCAATGTTACCCCGCTGATCAATGTAACCCCGCTGATCAATGTTATCCCGCTGATCAGTGTTACCCCGCTGATCAATGTTACCCCGGTGATCAATGTTACCCCGCTGATCAATGTAATCCCAGTTGACGGTAGTATATTTCAATATCATAGGTGCAATTATTGTTTTTCTCCGCTTTTTTCTATATTGTAGCATTTTCAAAGTTTGTGGCCACATTCCTGTTTGCACATTTCAAATCATCGTGTGGCTCGTGAGATTTATTTTTTGTTTTCCTTTCTGAATGGTTGTTGTATGATATCACTATTGGTTTGTAAAATCTGAGTCGATAAATCTTAATGTACTTATTAGTATTGTTGGTTCATTTATTATGGATAGAAATAGTTCAAAGGTTTATAGTCTTGCGCTACCCGCTAGTGGCTAGGTTCTCATTGAATGCCATAGTGTTGTTTTTGTTGTTAAAGTGGCTCTGTTGTTTCTTTGTGGCTACAGGCTCGTAGCGCTGTTTATAGGTATATGTCCTTAACTTCATAGCGGAACTTCAAAGGGGATGAATGGATGCGTCCCTCAGATTTTTGAGGCGAGATTTGGTCCCATTGCATTTGGCTTTCAACAAGCCAAAAACTTTCTCATCCCACTTTTCTCACGATTTTATTGGAATTTATTGCTTGGTCCTTGACAGTTTTGAAAGGAGAGATTAATATAAATCAATTTCTAGGACATGACATCGGACTTATTTAGTAGGTCATGTCACCATGATTATTTAGTAGGTCATGTCACCAGGGTCGTGACATAGTTAATAGACAATGAAGCATACAAGTATCACCCTGGCCCGTAGCCAGGACGGTGGTTGCCCAGGCTGCCGAGGCGTTAACATCAAGCTTCCACCCCCTCCCGCCCCTACCAGAGCTCTAGTCTCGACAGCTGACAACCTCACCAGAGGCTAAACCCTTGCCTTGGTATCAAAGATCAAAGATATACCCCCCCCCCCCGTGAAATCCTGACTATTGGGCCGATATCATCTTTCGCTATCATTTTCTTCCTTGCCTGCTGCGGTTGAAGGACAACCATTCATTTTATTGCCTGTTTGACGCCGATCAAACCTGCAATAAAACGAATGTCGAAACGAGCCTGCAGACCGGATTGTTTAAATCACGATAGAGCTGGAAACTTTTCCTGCTATACTGTTTGTCAGTGTTTGATAATAAGTTTCTTTCACTGTTCTTGATAAATATATGCAGCTTAAAATGTTAGTACTAACTTTATATAAAGTAGTTGTGTTTGGCTTTCAGTCGTGACTTTGTGATACCAGTTCAGTGATAACTAATTTCTCAAATTAATTGAAAAATGACACGTGGGCAGTTTTTGGCAAGTTTATAAACAGGAAGGAATGTAGAACAGTTAAAAGTCAATGTTTACTTTTCTGCAACATTTTCTAATTAATTATTAAAATCTCATCAGTCTCATGCATTACTTTTATAATTTAGCCATTGTTATTACACTACTCTTGATACATTCGTTACTGGTATGTGGGTCTGTAGAAATTTGTTAATGCAGATCTCAAATTTTGAAAATAAGTTTTCAGGGTCTGATAGATTGCAAAGTCTGACAGATTGCAAAGTCTGACAGATTTAAATTCTGATAGATTGTAAAGTCTGAAATGCTGTAAAGACTGGAAAATGTACAGCTTCTAGCAGTCTATACCGAAAAATGCATCATCTCTTTCAGAGATTTGTATGAATATGTAAAGAAAGCATATTATTCTTATCAAATTGTTATGATCAGACTATGAAATCATATTTTACCAAGCAATTGATAGTTCTCAGAAAAATTGAATTAATCCTGGAACATACCGCTGAACATTTTGCACTACCTTACTTCAGTGGTATGTTCTCCACGATTAATTTCATTTTCCTGAAAATGATCAGTCGCTCTATGAAATATTTGTTCACACTCTTTCCCTTCATCCCCCCCCCCCTCCCAAGAAAGTTTTTCTTTATTCTAGTAGAAATGATAAGAATGTACTAAATTAGCCGTAGCAAATTTCTTGGATTAGATCTATAAATAATCACCGAGCATGAAAGATGAGAAGCAGCCTCAGTTAGACACTGTGTGAAGCAGTGCAATGTGTAGGTGTGTCTCTCTGTGTGTACGTCTGTGTCTCTCTCTGTGTTTCTCTGTGTTTTTGTGTGTATGCATGTGCGTTCGTGTTTGTCTGTGTGTTGTGTGTTGTGTGTGTTACTCATGTTTCTTTGAGTGTCTGTATATGAATGCATTGTTGATGTTGTGACAGTTGTGTGTGTGTTTATATGTCTGTGTGTGTGCGTCTGTATCTCTGTGTGTTTGTCTGTGTCCCTGATAATGAGTGCAGTTTTGATGTTTGTTTGGGTATGTCTGTGTGTGTGTATATCTTCTGGGTATGTCTATCTGTCTGTGTGTGTGTGTCTGTATGTCTGCGTATGAATGCAGTGTTGATGTTTGTGTGTGTATGTCTGTGTGAGTATGTCTGTGTGTGTTTATTTGTCTATGTTTCTTTATATGAATGCAGTGTTGAAGCCTGTGCACGTCTGTGTGTGTGTGTGTGTGCGTCTGTGCCTCTGTGAGTCTGTGTATGAATGCAGTGTTGATGTTTGTGTGGGTATGTCTGTGTGGGTATGTCTTTGTGTGTCACTGTATGTTTGTCTATGTTTCTGTGTATGAGTGCAGTGTTGATGTGTGTGTTTCTGTGTAGAAGTGAGGACTCTCAGAGTCGCATGGCAGTTAGTCCTCTCAAGTTGCCTCATGTTGAGTATAAGGTAAGTGCCTCAAGTTGCCTCATGTTGAGTATAAGGTAAGTGCCTCAAGTTGCCTCATGTTGAGTACATGGTGGACGTTAGCCTTCATATTTTCTTATCTCTTCTTGGCGGAGATAATATTTTGTTAGAATCTACTTTTTTCATACGAGGAGTTAAAAAGGACAGCAGAGATAGAAGAGCCAGCAGAAGACAGAAGGGGGTGGAAATCCATAGTAGTATACCTTCTTTCAGACGTCGACATGTGATGATAATAATGATAACGATGATGATCATGATGAATTTACCCTCAGCATGCTTACTGTGTCTGTTTGTCTGTAGAAGAGAAATAAGATATATTAGAGTAGACTGCATTGCTGCTGCGATGATGATGTATTGAGACCATTGCGGCTGTTCAAGGGATATCATTACTCCTACTAGTAGCCTAGCTATCAGACTAGCTTCTATGAGCTATATTGTTTCAGGCTGACATACTGTTCTGTAGTTATACTTCTAGCTGTCATTCCGGATCATCTTCAAGGTGAAAATGTTGCATATAAGAGGTCTTGTAGGATCCTTTGGAAGGGACCTAGGTCTGAAGGGTCCTGAGCAGGTCTGAAGGGTCCTGAGTAGGTCGGAAGGGACCCGGGTAGGTCTGAAGGGTCCTGAGTAGGTCGAAAGGATCCTGAGTAGGTATGAGGGGTCCTGAGCTGGTGTGAAGGGTCCTGAGTGGGTCTCAGGACAAACAGTGTGGGTCCGTTCGAAGTTTTGCATGTACTATCCATCCCCTTTAGGGGGACTTTCATTGGTGAGATGGAAGATGGGTTACTGTGATTTGGTTCTCTCTGAGCTACTTCAGGAAGAGGTACCTTTAGTGAGACTGCAGTCAACAGATCAACAGCTGATGTGAGTTGTCTTGTCAAGAAAGATTAGATGTCTCCAATAATTAAATTTTCTCTCTGCACAAACTATGACCATGTGCATCCTCAGAACTTCAATTCTCAATTCAATTTCTCCATATCTTCAATTCAATTTCTCCATAATTGCACACACTCCATTCAAGTCTTTCTGCTCATGCCTTTGCCTTTTTACTCTTTCACATCCAGAAACTGCCATGCTTTTACCGAATCATATTCTTTCTTTTCACATGTACAAACCATCTCAACCTGTTATGTTTAATAACATCACCGACACCAGATCTACGCAACTTTTCGCGCAACTTTTCACGTAACTTGCTGGTTTCAGTCTTTTTGTACGAGAGATTCCCAGCACATTCATCATGTTCTCTGTTCTCTCAAAACGCCTCACTTCTCCTAACTTGACAGGCCGAGTTCCATGGACCATTACACTGTGGACACAAGATCTGTTTCCCTTTTTCCCTTTTAACTTGTCTGTTTAATCAAGGTTTCAAACTGTGTAGTATTGGTTTAAATATGACAGATCTATGTATTTGTTTTGTGCAGTTTAGTTCAGTTTCTTCAAGTTATTTGTAAATGAATCGATTCACAATTTGTTCTATTTTTGCTTGTTGCAGACTGACAGCAGCACTCTCATTCCAAAGAAGCCCAAGTCTCTTTCAACCGTAAGTACTGCAATGTGTGCTTGAGAGTCTGTTTCTGTGTGTGCTTGTGTGTCTGCGTGGAACAGCAACTACAACATTCGCAAAATTGATTGAGGTGTCTCACTGAATGATTTTAGTCCATGTTGAATATCTCATCAAAAATGCCTCCTGTAAGGTCTTTCAACCCAAGGTTTTCAGTCTGTGTTTAATTCCTCAGCCAAGGTTTTCAGTCTGTGTTTAATGCCTCATTTACAGTTTTCAGTCTGTGTTGAATGCCTCAGCCGAGGTATTCTCTGCGTTGAATGCCTCAGCCAAGGTATTCAGTCTGTCTTAAATGCCTCATTCATTTTTTTCATTGTTAAACAGCAGGTCGTATGATTTTCTCAGTGCAGAAATTCAATCATCAAGCACCCTTGATTGATCATCGTTTTCTAAGATCTGTGGAATGAATTACCATACATGCATTTCACTGCCGAAACAATGAACTTTGGAATTTAATGGATGATGTGTGGTCTTGATCATATTCTTCTTTTTCTGTTGTAATGTAATGCAATTTTTTGCATGAGGCATCCATTTCACTGCAATACCTTCTTCAATATTTGTATGTATTATTGTTTCGAGAAATTTCTATCTGTGTTTTGTCCCTAGAAACTAGGTGCCTATGCTCGTATATACGTGTAAGTAATCTCTAATAGGATATCAAGAATTAAGGAATGTACCGTTGATGGTACCTTGTTTAATACTGTGAACGAAAATGCCACTCTTTTATTCGCTGTACATGAACATGATGATCTTTTTAGAAATATTTTACAGTGATATTTTATTGATTCAAATATTTTTCACTGAATGATCTTGTTTGTAAATTGTTAGGACGGTAGTCCTCTTGTTTCTGAGAGCGACCACCGGTTAGATCCAGTTAAGAATGATGACGATGCGGTAGACGACGAGAAAGGTGACGACGGTGACGCGGCTGACTCCAGGCTAACTTCTGAGAATCACCTCCACACTTCGTCCCTCACCGTCCGCATCTCTGCGGAAACAAGTGCTTCCAACGACGTCGTTCATATTGTAAGCTATTGGATTTTGTGTAAAATGTACATTGTATACAGATATGAAATTATTATGGTGGTAATGTATCTCTGTGTGTATGCCTGTATCTTCTGGACGTGTGCTATGATTTTGCTTCAGTAAGGGACAGAAGATGCTGCTAAGCTGTTCGTTATGATCTTCTTTAAGTTCTTTAAGATTACTTATGTTTGTGGTCAAAGAATTTATTTACAAGTGTGAATAATAAAAAAAGCATTTTGGCTGAGATTAAATTGAAGTGCCATTAATTTAAGAAGTTTTGGGTATGTTGCAAGTACCACAGACACACATACACTTACACACATACACTTTACACACATACACTTTACACATGTACATACATAGTCACATATACACAAAAACACGAATACACAAAAATACATATACACTTATCGAAGTCGGAATGTTACGTAATGCACAGTGTTCATGATGGAATTTATTCTGAATTCTTATTCTGAATTCTTATTCTGAATTTACAGGCGTTGATTTTTTAAGCATATAGGCCAAGTATATAGGCTGAGTATGTAAGCTAAATGTCATTCTGACTGCGTGTGTCCATGTCTGCATGTGTACGTGTTTGTGTGCAAGTGCATGTGTATGTGTGCATGTGTGTGTGTATATGTGTGTGTGGCTTTGCAACTGTGCACCTGTGTTTTCTCATATGTATAAACATGTTCAGCGATGTATATTGCAACATTGAAACATATAACATTTTGGCAAACAAACAAATAAATGTTATTTTTAGATCACCGATTTGGCGGATAATGCGAAAATATCAGCGAATTCTGGATCTCAACAGGTTCCACTGCCCTCTGTCACTGCGGCCACTACTGACGAGCAGGTAAAACTATTTAGTTTAGAACTTTTTCATCATCATTATTCATCATCACCCATTTATGGGCCTCACCCTCGCGCGGTGCCTATGCCAAGCACAGGTGTAGAAATATAGGCCTTAGAATGACTCTGAGGGCTCATTATGGCTGGGTTTTTACGATCGTATGCCTGCTGATGCTATAAGAAGTTGACGAGAGAAAGTTCAATCGTGGCGACCAACAGTGCTTTATATGCCATCATATATGACATAGTTTGTATGTGATCCATGAAAGACTGAATAGAGTTAGATTGCAGTACTTCTCATCAGCAGCATCTCATTAATAAATCACGACGTAGAAGCATGACGTCGTTCAGTTTCTTCGCTTCTGGATATCTTGTCCGGAGGGACCGGTTTTAACCTCTAGAGGTCTGCAGGTTTATCCGGATAAGGAAATGTAATCTTTTTTGCCTTGAACAATTTATTAAAGTATTTTTTCCTTGAAAGTACAGACTGATGCTTTTGTCGTTGCAGTCTGGCGAGGTTACAATACACCGACCACCGACGGACAACAACAGCGTAGCCGCAGCTCAGAAAGTATCTCGGCTGCGTAAGTGTGCGCCCATAGAAGACGACTCTGATGCTCTGCCCAATTCCCAGCCTTCTGAGACGACTTCTCCAGCAGCTGAACCACCGCCAGCAGCTGGGACAGCTACCGTAGCAGCTGCTGTAGCTGTAGACCCACAGGAGCGGCGAGACAAGACACAGCCAGCTGCGCTGCGGAGCACAGCTAGTCACAGCAATAATCCCCGTGAAAACATGCAAAATAAACCAAGTAAGATTTTCAATCAATGCATGTGTATCTTTACGATCAACTAAGTTTAGACGGCAGTTAAGGGCATGTTGGGAGTTGATTTGTTTGGAAGTAAACAGTTTTGCTTTTAGCATTCTGCTGCATTGAAGGTTACGGGCACTGATTCTGAGGCACTGGGGATTATTGTTGTTTGTATTTGTATTGATTGTTGATGTTTGTATTGATTATTGCTGTTTGTATTGATTATTGCTGTTTGTATTGATTATTGCTGTTTGTATTGATTACTGACTGCTGTTTGTATTTGTATTGATTATTGCTGTTTGTATTGATTAATTATTGCTGTTTGTATTGATTGTTGCTGTTTGTATTGATTATTACTGTTGGTATTGATTATTGCTGTTTGTATTAATTATTGCTATTTGTATTATTGCTGTGTGCATTGATTATTGCTGAGGCATGAAGTCACTGGGCACTGATCTCTCACCATGGCCCTTATCCAGACAGTGAGACAGAGACGACAGAGTGTGCAACAAATTTGTGCAATTTTGCTACTGATAACTCAGCCTGGGTCGGGAGTTGCACTTATGACCTTTAGCATATGGGGCTTAGCTATCTCCATGTGTTCAGAATTTCTCTACCTGTTAAGGTTTTTGTTAAAATGATCTGGTTCTTGTTACGGAATGCATTGAAATAAGGTTTCATATAGCATTTTTATTTCCATTGGTTACCGAAGAATAACGAGTAGATTTACTTTGCATTATATTACTATGTATTTCTAATATCGTACGGACATACTACATTTTGTTTACTTAATTTAAATATGCTAGCTACGGTGCTCAATAGAGTACTTCGTATTTTTATTAGAAAAATTATAAAATTTTATTTTGGTCATGTTCAGCGTTTGTTGTTCTGCAATATTCAGATATTGTTTCTTCCCTGCTCAGTTGAGAATAACAGCGATAAAGATGTCTGTAACTAATTCGGTCTAGGATGCCTCTATCGTTGCATAAGGTAACTGTGTTTCTAATTCAGATGCCTCAGCCCTCCCCGTCTTACTCATGCCGGACCGAACTTGTGTCGAACTGGGTCGCGATGAGTCATCGGTGTCAGATTCGAGTCATCAGACGTTGGTGATTGGTGCACTGCGGGAGGATCCAAGTAGTGATGCAATAGCTGCCGGACGACCGTCGCTGATTGAGTTGCGCAAGGAAAAGACGGGCCTCGGTCTCAAAGTGATCGGCGGCTGCGACTCTCCTCTGGTACATCAGCTGTTCATCACTTCGAATTATATTGTTTATTTGGCTAGTATATTTCCAGTGATGTAGTCAAGGCATTTTTCTCAAGAGCAAAGCAAGACCAAGACATTCATTTTCAAGGCCAAGGCAAGGCAAGACATTTGGAAAATTGGTCAAGGTAAGGCAAGGCAAGGCAGTAAAGTGCGCAAGGCAGCATTCAAGGCAGGAAATTATACAGTCAAGGCAGTATTTTGCACGGTCAAGGCATTTTTTTCAAGGCATTTTTTTCCAAGGCGAGGCAAGGTATTTGGGAAAATGGGCCAAGGCAAGGCAAGGCAGTAAAGTGCCCATAGGCAGCCTTGAGGAAAGGCATCAAGGCCAAGGACTACATCACTGACATCAGCAACATATATAAACACAGCGTAAATAACCACACAGAGCGTGCACAGAGCGTGCATCTGCATTCTGCATTCGGCAATAATCATCTACACAAGAGACATCCTTTTGACAGTTTTGAGCGTCTTTATTTTTCTGAGTTCTAGCCATAAATCACACTTCCAAGAGAGATATGTTTTCTTGCGAGGGTATACGTAGACGCCAAGTCTGTTGCGCGCCAGACAACATTGTCGGCTGAATGCCGCATGCTAAAACCTTGGGAGAGACGAGACCGAGCAATCCCTCCAATTTTAGATGAACATCTACCATCTACCACAAAAGTTTTCCTTAACCGGACAAACAGGGCCATAGTTGTGAAACACGTATTTTATGTATTTTATTCTTTTCAGAAAATACATGTATTTTATGCATTTTATTATGTTCTCTTATCCATAGTTGTGAAACACGTATTTTATGTATTTAATTTTTTCTTTAAAATATAATTATGTATTTTGCGGTATTTTACTTTTACTTTCTCGTATTTCACAACTATTAAGGGTCGTGGCTCATCTCTTTGTCGTGGCCAGCATAAAAAGAACGGATACGGCACATTCATGACGGAAGGGTGTGGGAGCAGTGGTATAAAAAAGCAGTCGGTATACTCACTATACTGTAAATTCGATATCGTATTTTTTCCAAAGCATTTGATGTCGAATACTAACGTTATTGCGTTATTTGACCAAATCCAGGGTATACGAGTAGGGTATACGGTGCTTACTAATAATTTGCAGTGGGTATACGGCGCATACCCGCGTATACCATACGACTACACAATTGGGTGGGAGTGAGACACTCGATGCATTCTGCTTTCAAAATCGAAATCGGCGGAATAAGCCACGGAACTTTGGCCAAGCCTAGGTATCGTGCCCTTCTGGTCGTGCCCCTTTGCCTCTTGGTTACGGCCCAGCTCACAGAAATGGTCATGTAGCAGAGTACATGCTATAGTTGATCAGCATGCAAATTGCGCACAATGGCATTAAAACTCCTTTAAACTCGTTCACACGTTGCATGACTAGCAGTGACAATTGAAGTTCGGAAGGGCATCGGACCGTAATTCGTTTTTCATTAAGCATACATCTCTGTAATGTGCTCTGCAGCCTACTACGCTGATAAATGGACTGCGAGTACATAAAACAGTAGCGCTAATGCTAAGGCAAGAAACTGATCTGTGCCAGAAGGGTTTATAAGGTTTTATAAGCAATGCCATCGTATTGGCAATTCAATTTTAACCTGTAGTGTTTGTAAATCTTTCGTGAATTAAATATCACGGTTGCACCCAAAGCAGTTATTACTGTTAGAACATAATATAGATGCTCTAGATGAATTCCGGGAAGACCTTGGCTTCCAGCCTTTTCATTGATTTCATTTTCCCCCGAAAGACTTTTCAACACAAAACTCAAACGCAAACTTAAAGACGATCATCTATGATCATTCTAATACTTGGTCAACACGTTCGGTCCTTCACAATTATTCTACCTCCCAGCAAACCGCCTCCACATACCGCAGCACACAGCACGTGTTCATTTCAGGCTTCCTTCGTCGTCTTCATTATTATTTCGATCCAGGTTCTCTTTGACAACCGTAATCATGTATGTTTTTATCCTACAAGTCTTCGTTATTGTCTTCTTGTCCTTCCAGTTGACTTAGTACAACTTAGTAAAAGAAGAGTAATATACGGTGACTCAAATCTGACAGAATGTCGAATAACGGCGCTTATAATAGAGGTTGTGTGAGATTCTTAGTAGATATAAAGGCAAATAGATAATTGTGAAGGCAGAATCAAGTTCAACAAACAGACTTCCGGTGTGCACACCGGTCTCCCTTGTCTTATACAACGAGCAAGCCTGTAGCCAGGGTGGGATTTGTCTGGGGGTGGGGGGGGGGGGGGGGGGGGGGGGGGG
>JAQFYQ010002828.1:0-11274 GCA_034694885.1 Buchholzia appendiculata
AGTGACATCTGATTATTATTATTACTATAAAATTATTATTATTATCACTGAATATTAATTATTAAGACTTATTAATTATTAATTATTATATTAGTTATTAAGACTTTTCGCCAATAGTCCAAACTTGGAAACTGCAGGAAAAAAAATGGATGAAACAGACAATTCATGGCAAATTAAAATTAAACATATAACGATCAGTTTATTACTTTTAATGTAATCATCATCATCATGTTAAAAGATAAAGAAAGTCTGTTCTGACAGTAATTTAATCTGTAAAAATTAATTGATTTGATTGAGGAAACATCATCAATAGGAATCCCAAACATCACATCAAGGGGCGTTCATACTGATCACATGTCACATGTTGTGACAAAGAGAGATACATTGCAGCCGGTGACAGGCGCACGTGTGAAATGCGTGATAGTTAACAGATTCAAAAGCAGAGTGATTAATTAGTTGACGCCCTAGAATTGATTTCTGATTGATCAATCCCCATCTGTTTATTAAATCAGCCTGCAGAAAGGCGACCAGTAATCCATCAGTATGGACCGTTATCAGACAAGTCATCACAACGCATTGATTCATAGACGCCAACCTCACACTTCCTACTAATTACAATTTTCGCTTTGATTTGTAATTTCATCGCGCGATCTGTTTAATATAATAATGTTTCCTATTTAGATGCGCTGAACTAGACTAGTATTATGACAAATACTTTAATCTTTAGTGGATTTAATTGCGTTACCTCATTTCGTAGACTGCCTAGTAATTACCGTAGTATTTAGAAAAAATAAAGTCACATGCCGGAATTAAAGCATGAAGAATTTCACAAAAAATCACATTATCCAAAATTTTCTACTAGTATACAGTGTAGGTGCATGATAGCCTCGAAAACGCAAAATTTAAATGTATTTTCATCGTGTAGCATTAAATAACTATTTATACAGCGGCAGAGAAGTCTGCTATTATTGAGTATGATGGTAACGCTGTATGGCGGGAACGTCAGTTCTCTGCAACTGGTTCATACGTCATCAGCGAAGCACATACGTCGTCACAACCAACTAGGAACGCTGCGTTAAAAACCCGACGACGACGACGATGTTCTATAATTTCTTTTTGCAACTCTATCTAAAGAAGAGTGCTCTAGAAGTCTAGATGTATTACATTTCATCTGTACGTAGTAGTAGTACTACTACTAGATCCTAATCATTCTATTCTGCTTTGTTCACGACTCCACTCCAATACGCTCTATGGTAGAACAGACGTGGTGGATAAAGCATCAAAGAATGTCAAACAAAGCCAGCAAACCCTTTCTTCTCAACGGTAAAGGACTGTCTCAAAGGTCCATCAGACCATCGGCCTCAAAGGACCATCAACGAGACCATTCATCGACAGCAGGTAGTCACATTAACGCGACGGAGTTCAATCTTAATAATGACCGAGTATTTTTGTCACAACTCTTCTCGATAGTTGGCTTTCATCACAATGCAACAGATATCCATCGACATGAAATGTATCATGACAATAGTATTATGTTCTCGCTAATAGCGTGTTTATCGATAGAGAAACATTTCTAAAGTAAAAAAAAAATTAAAGAAGTCTAAATATTTTTATTGGATAGATTGAAGAGTGCACGCGAGTTAACAACAATAGACGAGCAAAACAACATTGATTCTTCATCAAGAGAGAGTGCTGTGACAACGCTGTTCACTCAGCGGCAGCGTACAGTCGTCACTGTCAACCATTCAGATGTATCGATCTATGATCTACAATGTCCACACTAACCATGAATTACTTAATAATAATTAGTGACAGTGACTACTAACAACTAGTAATTATATCATTATTAAATCACAATTAATAATTATATCATTATTAATTAATTATATCATAATTAATTCGTTACTGATAATTTTTTGCATAGCGTAAATGGTGTGTCGCAGTGAACTGTCGCACTGTACTGTATAATTGTCTCTAGTCAACTGTAGAATTGTCTCTTAGTCAACTGTAGAATTGTCTCTTAGTCAACTGTAGAATTGTCTCTCAGTCATACAGTGATAATCAAAGCGATCATTTCTTTACATGATGCTGGCGTTGTTCTATTTCTCTGAAACTTGGCCACTAATAATTTCTCATCATAGTTCTTTTTCGCTTTTTATTCAATATCCTATTCCCTTCTACTCAGTATCCTATTTCCTTCTCCCTTTCTCTACGCTGTTATTATTACCAGTTCTTGCTTCTCTCTCCTACTAAAAGCATCGAGAAGTGCGCGTCGACCTGCTACATTACACAACTCCAATTATCTTTTAAATCATTTTCTTCGGTAATTACATTCGCCTTTCAAACTAAATCATCCGTATTAACAGGCAAACCGAGACGCGTAGAAGTAATTCTTTCATTACTCGTTGAGTGCGATGTGAACCTGGCCAGTTATTAGTCGTCAAAGTAACTACTCACCGCTGATTCGTTCCCGCACCTTGTCGACATGTAGCATAATATCATACTTTCAAGTAAGTACGCATGCTCTAACATACAGGCTGAGAATTATTGAGAGGTGGATTTGATCTCATTTTATTATTGAACCACAAAATTTCATTCTTTAAAAATACACTCTGATTGTCTTACATTTTGTCTAATCATAGTATTCGAGATTATGTAGCAGCATATAATAATAATCGTCCTCCTGAATGAAAGAATGAAGGAAAATTCACCAAAAAGAAGAGCATTGTGAAGCGAGAATGATGAACATTGGATGCCAAAAACCTGTCAGGAGGGTTGATCAATGAGAAATGATGATGATGTTTGTATTTATAATATAATTCCGATTACAACTTAAATATTATATACAGTGATTACAGCTTCAATCATCGTCACTGCCAAGCCTTCCAGTAGGCCCTTGACATAAAATGTATAATCATATAAACTTATTTGTTCGTTGTTTCATGTTTCCAATAGCAATGTCCCTAAAATATAGTACTATATACTATACTAATCAGCTAATGATTATTGTTATTACAGTAGCTGTCTGTTATATCACTAAAAATTTAAACGTAGTAAATGAATTTTAAATTTAATAAATGCCACAACATAAAATTAGATATTAATAGGACGTTTCACATAATGTATCTTAGATTAATTTATCATAAATTTTGGAAATGGTTTTAGTTACAGTGATAACTTTGGCAACAATATAATGTATCAAAGCTTTGTACTATTGAAGTTCAGTTTGTACAACGACTAGTGTGCAGTGTGTACTGCTGACATTTCCTCTGTGCAATGGCATGTACATACTTGCACATAACACATACAGTGACATACAGTGCACAAGACGTGTGTACTTTCTTGCACATTATACACACTACAAGAGGCATGCTCACTTGTGCATTACATGCACTGCACAAAGTATGTGCACTTCCTTGCACATTGTACACACACACTGTACACACATTGTACACACACTGTACAACGGCCCGAGCACTTACTGGCACATTTACTAAATGAATCGGTTGCAGCACTTAGACAAGATTAAATAAAACGCTTTTTTATTGTATTGACAGCAAATCGGCGTCGGTCCAGTAACGCTATAGGTTTGTTTACATTGGAGCAGCTGGAAACGTTCCACCGACCAATCAGCATTGAGCAGCTGCAGCAGCTGTTGTAAAACTACAGAGTAGCTTATCATTGCAGCTGCTGGAACTATGTACTGTCGGTGGTTTTATTTGTTTACTGTTCCTGGCAAATTGTAAATAAAGGCATGTTATAAAACATGACGGTGTATCCCAACTATATCATATAGAATATTATGATACAAAATTCTAATTAATACACATGTTGTTTTCCTAAGGTGATAAATTACCGTTAATAAAAAAAAAATTCTAATGAAATTAGCTTTACAAAAACAATGTCGACGATCAAAAATATCCTCATTTTAAGTTAGTTGATAATAAATATTCGGTTCTCCTATACTTTAGTACACTAATGAGAAAAAAATCAACAGGGAATCTTCTATCATTACCACTCTCATTAGTGAAGTAATTAATTTTTCTCGCTCACAAAAGATACACTATGATATCTGCATCTATACACGATTCGCTAGAGTTCTATTGCTTCTAGAGTTCTATTGCTTCTAGAGTTCTATTGCTTCTAGAGTTCTATTGCTTCTAGAGTTCTATTGCTTTTAGAGTTCTATTGCTTCTAAAGTTCTATTGCTTCTAGAGTTCTATTGCTTCTAGAAATCTATTGCTTCGACAGTTCTATTGCTTTTAGTAATGACACTGGTTTGGCCAGTATGCCTTTGAAACTTGGACATTAAAGTAATTATAAATCAACAAAAAGTGAAATGAAATGTGGATATGGAGAACAATGGAGAAAGTTAAATGAAAGGCAAAAGATAAATAAAGAGGCGCTGAAAAGTGTCGGAGAGAAGAGAACCATGATCGAGACGGTAATGAGAAGACAAAATAACTGAAATGGGCATGTACTGCAAGTATTGCATGTGTTGCATGTATTGCATGTGTTGCATGTATTGCAAGTATTGCATGTATTGCATGTATTGCATGTATTGCATGTATTACATGTATTGCATGTATTGCATGGTGACGGAAGATTGTTGAACTGTTGCGCAGAATGTTTGAGAAGAAACAAAGAGCACAAACCATGACAGCACAGGTTAAAGGAGTTTAAATAAACGACCCATGGAAACATGAAAAAGATAGAGATGGATGGAGAAGAAGCCAAGCCAAGAAAGCCAAGGACCCACCGGAAGGTAGAACACTACTGATGATAGGTATCTAAAAAAAAAATCGTAAATTTAAATACAAATTTTGCAGTTAATAACCGTCGTCAACAAAGATGCCAAACAGTTACTTTCAATTTTCTGAATAATTAAGGATTTAGTTTAAATCGTTGACTGCGGTGAACAGTTTGCATAATTGCCAGCAAGGTAAAACACTATCATCACGATCTAGGAAACTATCTAAACTTGTGGTTAGTTTAAACTGATGTTGTCATTATTGCCGACTAACAAGCAGTCGGAAGATCATATCTGTTCCGCTCCTGCTGCAAAATTGGTCATGGAATGGGTTTGCTAATGGCGTCCCAAAAGCGATTGAAGCCGTGTCCCTCGTTTTTTTTAAAAATATTGCGCTCTGTATCAGGAAAATTTGTTTTACAACCAACGATTTGCTACAGATGCAGCAGCTTAGATCATAGCGGCTCAATGAAACAATCGAGAACATTTCATCTGCATTGCAATCAATGGTAGACACCAAGTCGCCAGTTTAGACTTTGATTGCATAGATTTGGAGCGATTGAACAAATTTTTTATGAGTAATACACGTACGCAACCTATTAAAACGATATAAATTTTCAATTACATGATTAAAAACCCGTAAGCAACATCACAGCCTGCTAACGATTAAAACATTTTTGGGTTAATGATCAGGGGATAAAGAAATTTCAGCTGTGACAAAGATAAAATGACAAAACGATCGCGAATGGATGTACATGTACCACATGGCTAAAAAATTACGATCTGAAATGCATGTGCCTACAGAACTACAATTCAATCATTTTTAACGCCGTTACTATAATTATTTTTAATCGTTCTTTGATTATTTGATTATTTGATTCATTATTTGATTATTTGATTGTTTGATTATTTGATTCGGTCCCAACCTCAAACTAGAAAAGTTCATTCATAAGTATTAACAGTATCCTTGAGCACGTAGTAAATATGTCGTATGTAGAGGTATGCACGCAGTGACTATGTCGACTTTCCTGAGTATGTCATGAACATAACATGAGCATGCCGTGATCATTTTGGGAGTATGCCACGTTCTTTCAGTGAGAATGCAGTAAGCAGGCCTTGAGAATGCCCCGGGTATACATGCCGTATCTATGCCACGAGTATGCTGTGACTATGCCTTGAGTATACCGGGGTATACGCATGACATAAGTATGCAGTAAGTATGCCGTGAGTATGCTATTAGTATACAGTTAGTATGCAATGAACATGACGTGAGCATGCAGTAATTGTGGGCCAGAATTTATAAAGTCTTCAGGAAATCATTCCACCAATCAACTGCTTACAGCAAAGAAAAACTAGTTAGTTCCTATACACAGAATTGCAACCTTAAATAAAATTATATCCTAGAAACATTACCATAAAATTACTTCAAATCAAAATAATAATATAAAATAATTTTGTTAGTTTTATTTAACTGTGTAAAGTTGTTGTTACCTGTAGTTGGAGATGTGAAGGTGGCGGTGATGAAAGAACTTGCTCAAAGCCCGGAACCTCCTCGTTCTGACTGACCGGCGACGAGTTGGCTGATCCCGTGGAGGACTTCCCCGCAGGAAGCCATCCTCCAGGTACACCTCCACTCTGAACTGTCCGAACATATTCCCCGGGATATTCCATGGACGGCGGACGGCCGTACGAAAACGAGCCCCGACCGTTTCCAGGTCCCCCCACTCCCCCAAAGTATCCACCACCGCCACCTTCGTCGAAGACAGCACCCTCACAGAAGACGCTGTTCGAATCCTGGATGTCGGGTATCTCGAATGTCTGCGGTGGAAACTTCGGCAGGAATGAGTCGGAATTATTTCGTGCGTTGCAGAGCGCAATGTCCGGTAGGTTGCTAGCGGGAGACGTGAACAGAGATCCGTTCAGTGGGGAAAAGTTCTGCGAATAGAAAGCTGCCGCCCTCTGCCGGTGATCCGGGTGATAGGGAGTTTCATTGAGGAAGTTGTATGGCGATCCGGGAACCGGAGCGTCACCGTACCCAAACGCTCGTCGCTTCTACAAGAACAAAATTATTGAACAAATCATCAAATCAATGAACAAATTATTCAATCGTTTGAATACATCATTCAATCACTGAATTAATCATTCAATCATTGCACTAAGCATTCAATCACTGAACAAAGCATTCAATCATTGAACAAATCGATCAATCATTGAATATATCATTGAAGAAATCATTCAATTTTTAAACGAACCATTCAATTATTATTTAACAAATCATTAAATGATGAATCATATCAGTCAATCATTGAACAAACCAGTCAAATACAACCAATCACTAACAATAACTAGTAACAAATCATTCGACATTTAACCACTGAACAAACTGTTCAACTCGTGAACAAATTAATTCACATAATTATCATTCACTAAAATATCATTGGCTGAAACTGTGTCAAGAAACATACACAACAAAATTACCAGTCTGCATAGTGCACTAATAACAACTACAAATGGTATTTGAACACAAATTACTAGAAACAAATGACAACATCACGAAGCATTGCTGGCAACGAATCTTTGAATTTTGTTGTACATGTAAAAAGAATCTGTTAAATGTGTCTAACAGAATAAATCAGGATTAATTACTTGGATATTTCACACTACAGGAATTAAAGATCGATACGGAGCAATTTATTCATTAGCTTTTATTTTAATTTATTCATCAGCTTTCCGTGGTTAATTAACTTAATTTATCATCGTCGCTACAATTTGAGGACCGATAATGTGAATAACTTGGCTCATCAAAATGCGCAAATTATTCAATACTTCTAGAAACTGGCTGGAAATACTAGGATTATCAACTCTTGATAATAATGTTATTATGGAACGATAATAGACATTTATAGGTTAACCAACGAGTAATTATAGTTGCTTTAATTACTAATAACGATAGTAAATATCTTTCGCTTAGAATATTTCATCCCAATCATGCAAAGTTGCGGGAGTGTGAGAGCATCTTGATGCAATCGTGGCGGTTCATCTCGCGAGTCGAGACAATCTTTCTCACACATCTCATTGTTTCAGTGACAGCGGACAATTGCGAATACATCAGAAAACTCATTCTTCTAGGATCCATTATCAGATGGAGAGACAGGAGAAGAAATTGAATGTGACAATATAATACACGGAATACAATTATAGGTATCAGAATTGCGTGCAATAGAAAGCTATTGCCGCGCGCGAGTTGCAGCAATTCAGAAATGAAGATATCACATGGAATGGGATCAAAGAGCAAGTATTGTAAAACAACGAAAAAAAACTAAGCAAGCGATAGTAACAAATTCAACAGGGAATAGTTCCAAAAATATACAATTCACTTTTTGATAAACTGCCGCTTTGCTTATACGAATAGTTCGGCCAGTTTCTTACGTTTTATAAGGTGTATGAACTGCGCTGAATATTCAACACATTTAGCTATGCAAGTATACATAAGGGTAATATATGTCATCCTTTTTGGAAATTAGTATATCAGGCTAATTTTCAATGAGAAGTTCTCAAAACGTAGTTCCACAGTACTCGCTAGGGCGGCGTCGTGGTACTACCGGGATTTTTCTACTTCCGCTTAGCCCACTAATCTATAAATAATCGATTACCACTGATCTATAAATAGATTAATAGCCTACTGATCTATAAATACATCAAAAATTGACAAAAATCCCAGAAAAGGCCGGTGGAACACGTAGCCATCTAGCGAATACTAATTTTTTACAAAACTTTCAAGTTCTTTTGCGAAATACGACGCTGTAAATAATTTGACTGAAACATTTGGCTGGATACTTAACGAATCCTAAGCATATATTTCGGTAGTGCCACTAACTGACAGCCTAGCAAAGCAGGCAGGTCACATGACAGGTCACGTGGCACGGCTTGTGAGCTGACAGGTGACGTTACATTGGTGCGTCAGTGGCTTGTGTTATTAACTTTTATTGATTAACTTCCGTTCATTATTGTTTAATAATTATAATCATTATGTTATTATCTATTGTTTGTTTCTGTTTATGTTGACATGTCAGTCCTAATAAAAGTTGTGAATATTCAACAAGCGGCAATGATGTCGCATCGCTCATTAAATTAAGTTGACATTTCACAATTTGCAACAGATTGTACTCTTTTAGATTAATAATTCTGAATGATCTAACAAAACATAATATTATATCAACATTTCCTTATTGGCCTTTAAGACACCTGAATAAAGTCCAAATGTAGAGAATAAAAGATTCAGATAAAAAAAATTATTTGAATGAAAGCTTTTCATCACTGCTTTATAGACTAGCATCGACATAGCCTGAGGCATCCAGAATATAAACACAGCATTCCCCACAAGACTTCACATATAATTCTGCAGAAATATCTGTGATGACGGAAAGAGAAAAATTAACAATGACTCTTATGATGTGACAAAAGCTTTCAATTCATTAGTCGCAAAGAGCTCGTGACAAAAGCTATTGCTTTGAAGAGACCATCATACAGCCAATGACAGGAGCCGAGACATAGCATCACACAACCAATGAGAAGCGCTGAGACATAGCACCACATAGCCAATGACAGGAGCTAAGACATAACATCACACAACCAATGACAGGAGCTGAGACATCGCATCATACAACCAATGACAGGAGCTGAGACATAGCACCACACAGCCAATGACAGGAGCTGAGACATAGCATAGACATGCACATACAGATATATAACAGGTAACAAATTTCAGGCTTCAGTTAGATGTTAAGTAAAGAGAACTGCATAAGTTGTACACTAACACCTTAAGACAATCATTACTCACCTCCAATTAACTTAATCAAACACATTTGTGAAACTGCGACAGATATTAAATGTTATGACCCACTTATATCAGTTATCACCTGTAGTGACCCACTTATGGCAGTTATCACCTGTAGTAACCCACTTATATCAGTTATCACCTGTAGTGACCCACTTATATCAGTTATCACCTGCAGTGACCCACTTATATCAGTTATCACCTGTCTTAACCCGCTGATGGTAGTTGTCACCTGTCGTGACCAATTTTTGTTTCCTTGCCAGATTTACTTGCACATGTCATCAGAATTTTAATTAGCGCCCCAGCCGCTTGGATTTACTGAAGCAATAATTTTACAGCCGGATGCTCTTCCTGACACCAACAATCCCATTTCTCGTGTTGTCGAGTACGTGGAGCAACACTATTGTCCATTGTCCAACCTGACTGGGGTAAAGTTGAATAGTCCAGATTAGAGGTCACGCGTGTAAAGGATGGTACTGGTTTTAAATAGAAAAACTGAAAAACCAGAAATACTGGCGTAGTTTTGTTTACAAATTCCCTAAAGATTAGAGCTAGGCCTATATGTTGTTGATCTGTTAGCAGTTAGTAACGGCTGGTTAGTATAATTTTAATCACACAATGTGAATCGTAACATTGAACTGACGTTTCGTCAAAATTACAAATGCTTTCAAAGATTCGACTGAACACCAAAAATCATCATTTCGTTGTTTGTAACGAAACTATAATTTCCAATTTGTCATTCATATAATTATAGTCCAAATGATCAATTAATTTTAATGGTTCAAATTACTGATACAGTATATGCATCGGAATTCTGACCAATGTAAACACAGGTCTACATTTGTTGTAGTCAGTGGTGTAATCGTAGGGTATACCGGGTATACGGAGTATACCCACGGGAAATTATTAATAAGCACAGTATATCCACTGTTTTTTTACCACTACACCACTGGTTGTAGCCTATTCAGTAATTTCTGACACACCATTTTATCAACTACACACAATTCCAAGCCTGCCTCTGGTGCAAAGTAATGCAGCTGCCGCCTGCAAAGCCAACACATCCAATTTCCCCCGACACACCGTTTCATGCAGTCAAGGTCTCTGACCGAATCAAAGTCTTCATCTACACAGCATTACAGACCATTTCAGCAAACATAAACCAATTGGTTCGACCATTATCGGGCAATTTAAATCAACCAATGGCACGGCTGCGTTTACGATGATGTATGAAGCAATTCCAGCGGGGAAGAAATGTCGTAGCGAAGCAGTCTATGCAGCAACTAAAGAGTGTATCAGTGGTACAGTGGACCGTAATCACGTTCTGGTGAGTTTTGCACTTTAGCTTTAGGGAATATCATCAATGAAAAGACAATAGACATTTCACACTAATCAGAACTGCTTGGATAATGACGTCATAGTCTCCGGACCGCTCAAGTCCGTTGCTAATCCAATTCATGTCATTACAATAATTTCAATAAATCATGGAGTTTTTAACTAACGTTCTGATTGATCATTGACTGCAATTAGTTCTCGCACCTCGAATTGAATTATTGTCAAGGTAAATATATCTCACGGCCGATAGTTCATACTCTTAGTATATCTGTTCACAAATCGCATTTAAACAAAACCTTTCCCCGGGTCCTAAAATAAATTTATTTTGTTTAAACTCACCTCCACGCACGCACTG
>JAQFYQ010002829.1:0-11273 GCA_034694885.1 Buchholzia appendiculata
GTATCAAAATATTTACTGGCTATTAAATTATTCAAATTTCGCTAGGGGTCCACTTTTATTTGCCTCACCCTGTAGATTCGGTCAAATAACGCAATAGCGCAGGTAAACGACATCGAATGCCTAGAAAAAAATAGGATATCAAATTTACAGTATACCCACTGTTTTTTTTACAACTACACCACTGGGGATAGTGTACTAGGCGAACACGTCAGTTTACTATTCAGCATTTTATACATATAGTGCTAACTTAAGCTGATTGATTACAGAGGTTGAGAGCGGGAACAAATTTGTCCGATTTTGTTACCAACAAAACTGCCGGAAAGCAAACGAGGTGAATGCGCAACGCTGATCAGTGGATTTGAATCAAAATGTTATTTCACATGAGGCAGTGCTCAATCAAGCGAGCTACCGACCGCGCTCTTCTATATTGTACATTTAAGACCAACTTATGACTTAGATAGGCAAATGCTTCTATCATGTTTGAAAAATCATGTTTGAAAAATACCTCTTTTTCCATTAGAATCAACATTACAAATAAGATGTCATGTTAAGAATTGAAATAATATCTCTTCTTTGAATATAGCAATCGAAAGTGATGTTCAAAACTTGATTTACAAATTGAAACGAAACCCTTACGGAACATATCCTCATACGTCCAGAGTCCGTACTCCCAGTTAGTGGTGAGATCGTCGTGCATGTGTTGAGTGAGGTTCTGCTCGTAATAGTCATTGAACACCCACGACCAGCCGCCGAGGTTACGGTAATGTGCCTGAAGAGTCTACGAATTCAACACACGCAAAAGATTGCAGTTACACATTTCAACCATAAATACACGGCCATATTCAAGGGGGGGGGGGTTGGTTCTAATGTACCTCCCCCAATTGTTTTTCATTTTTTTAAATGTGTGATGTGTTGTGAGAGTAAAAATTGAAAAAAAATCGTCAAATTTGTTTGGGGAAGCTAAAAAAACCGAAGCTCAAATTTTGTAAAAGGTAGCTAGATGTCTGGAAGTCAACCCTTCCCTCAAATGAAATCCTAGCTATGGTCCCGCTAAATAATATAAGTCCACTGTCCACTTATGTAATGCTGCTGTTACGACAAGTCAAAATCGAAAGCTATTGTCGCCACCAGATTTCTTGGTGTAAAGCACAAATAATAATTATTGAATGGTTAATTTACTTTCACATACTGCATAATGGCGAATGTCAAAATATAATTAATAATAAATGCCTATAAATTACACTGATATCTGATCAAAATAGTTTTGAAATAAATGATTTACGTTCGCAATAATTGCTTATTAACTTATTAGGCATTCGTACTCACATCGTTGAAGTTCATGAGACTCATAACCATGGGCGTTACGAATTCTACTCGTCTATCTGTAGCCGCCACGCTCCACGCCGTCCATCCACGCTACAAGAGTTAGAGTAGAAATCAAAGTCAATTTTATTTGTTTATTCTTATTAGAGACTGACATGCAATAAGGCACGATATCACAATAACTGACACAGGATCCAATAGCTGCAGCTTCAGGGTCACTTGGCCCGAAAGATTCATGATGCTTTCGTAAGTGAATATATTTGCATAAAACAATTTATCCAAGTCTAAATAACTTTGCAAGACGTGTGATAAACATAAGCAGCAATAAAAGCATTACATAACCAATTATAACTAATACACTGTTATGTTATATAAAAACAAATAAGCATGTGTTTATTAATCAACAATACATTGTTGTGCACTCAAAGCAATATACTATTAATATATATTTGATTCATCAATTAAACGGTAGAATGCAAAACCAGAAGAAGGAAAAATAGAACAATTAAGCATCAATACAAGGCACAGCTCACATGCGTTACAGAGGCACAGCGCATTACAAATGAATAATAGAATAGGCGCCAATGTTCATCATAAGCACAAGAAGGAACATGATGTTAATGAATGCACACAATTTTAGCATAATAGAATAATACTCTTCTTAATTATAACTATTGTCAATATGATAGGGAATTTGAGACTGTTTGCTTCCCGGAATGCCATTATAGTTGGAATTTTGTGACCAGAAATGAGTTTCAGTAAAACTTACTATTGCTTGAAAAGGTCGATTAGCAGCGGCGTAACGAGGAAACTCAAAGTTCAAGATATACTCTGGTATGTCTGTTACGTTGTTGCGTACTACGAACTTCAGTTAAAGATGTGTTAGATATTGAAAATGGAATTGTAATTTATTGGTAGTAATTATCATTTAGTTGTACATTTACTAAGCACCGCGTTTATTTCAAACAACTATCGCGATGTCAAGTCCGGTGAAATTACATTAAATCCGTGCAAACTATCAGGAAGATATTAAATCTGAACGAACCTTTGAACCTCCTCCAACCCCGAAGCGTGACACGTTGTGAGTCGGCAGAATGGAGAGGATGAACTCATTGATGGCGTCAAAAGCGCGATGGCCAGCCTTTAAACGAAAACAAAAGAAAAGTATTGACGAGCTGAGTTGTGACAAAGTATTTACTTACTTCATAATATAATAATATATCTGTTCTTTGAGATAAAAAATCAAGTGAGCTTCTGCCTTCTTTGCTTTACGCTAGCAGGCTTTTTTCCAGGAATCTAGCACTGGGGGAGGGCGTGCACAAAGTTGCACCAGAACATACATTTTTGTCATGACCTTATATCACCCCTTGCGGGGATGTAGTGAAAATTGAACTGGGGGTGGGGGTGTTGAGAACCAACTGGGGGTGTAAAATTCGCTGTTGGTGTGTAGGAAAAACATTTCTATTAGTGAGGTTCCCCCTGAGCTCACCTTAGGACACCTGAGTCACCCTTTTAAACTTTAAGGTGTATCGTCCCAGGCAAACTCCCTGCCTGAATTTATACGAATATAAATAAAACGATGTCATGTAGCATATAAATGTAAATTTAAAATAATTATTTTAATAGAATTTCAGGTAATCAGGAACACAGTAATAGTTATGTGACGTATTCATACTTTGGTCATAGGCATACGAGCGATGGCCTCTGGAGGTACCTCCCTGTTGCCTTCCCAGTAAGTCTTCCAGGTCCAAGCGATGAACCTATCCTCAGTCCTGCCAACCTTATCCGGGTCATTCTGGAATATATCAATAGTCAATTCAAAATCAATTATAAATTAATCTATTACCAATTATTCCGGTTGATTAAAATTCATCGCAATTTTTCGTCCAGTCTGGCGTTGTTCACAATTAGTGCTGGGGTTGAAGTTAAATCTGATTGTACGCTACCAAATTGTTTCCTCCATAATTAGAATGAAATCGTTAAAAAGCATGCTAACTGCGATTAAACCCTGCCGGTTATACACATTTCGACATCTTCAATTTTATTGAAGCAAAAATGTACAGCCGGATGCCATTCCTTTCTAACGTAAACACTTGCTGCTCGCTTTGTCGAACGCATGAAAAAAAATTATTGTTAATATTACGAAAAAGCACGTCAGTGCACTAAGACATTGCAGATTTGAATATTAAATTAGTTCAATAAATCGAAGTGATCGATGCTTTTTTATCACATAGATGGCTGAGCGATTAACAGTCAGGATTAATAACTTGCTAACAAATTGCCAGGGCAGAATCTAATCTGCGTTCACATGCAATAAGGCTGCATAAATTATCCGCAAACTTGGAGTGGCGAATAATATCAAAAATAACAAGCTTTAGAGATACAGAAGTGCTTCCGTAAATCCAATAAATATGTAGACTCAATACTTCCGACTAAATACCAATTCAAGGCTATCTTAGTCAGAAGGAGAAACGCAGCATTTTAACGAATGAATTATTTGACTGAAACTCACGGCGAAGACAATCGGCTGATTGGGAACTTGTTTAAGGAAGGCACCGAAATATCCGGACTCCCTGGCAATGGCCTTGGCAATGATCACCTCATCGTCATCTTCCTCCGGGGGAGACGCCGTGATACTCCCTCCCTCGATGTACATGTAGGCAAAGTCACGTGTGATGACATCAGGAACGGCCACGCCCACATAGTGGACCCACAGTGGGCGGTCAGAGAAGGAGGCTACAAGTCGAGATACAAATTTGTCGGTCATGAAATTATAAAATAAATCAATACTTAACTTAAATCTTACTTAAATCTGTGATTTAAGTAAGTTAGAATTGTTGGTATCAAATTTGGTGATTGCTTCTTCCAGAAATATTTCAATAAGTATGTGAATGAGAAGTTTAGGCTTCCGAAGGATTGGGCGAATTGATTTGCGCCAGAAAAACTGATTGTCAGAAGACGTTGCACGTTTATAGTTTGACAATTTTGGACGAACTTTTATAGACATAACTTCTCTAATAATATCCGTATAGACATGAATCATTTGAAGTAGAAAAAATCCAGACTTCAAAGAGTTAGAAGTGAGGACAAATATACTTAAACCCCGGAAAAACTGACAGGGACCATGTCCCTTCACTTGCTATTTGGAACATCCAACAACTATTTCTCTGTGGTTTTTCACAAGTAACCTTTCAGATAATAAGCTTCTTCTCGCTTTCTCACTCTCATTCTCTCCCTCTCTCTCTCTCTCTCTCTCTCTCTCTCTCAATTGTGCACTCTCTGAATAGAAGGCAATCTACACTAAAGTTCATTTACCAAATCTACTGTCGTGCTCAAACCTTCTTTAAAATGAGAAATTTCTTTAATACTTATTGAAAACAGGAAGCGGCAAAAAGGTTTGCGCCGAGTTCTAAATTATATATATTGTATTAATTATTATTTTTATTTTTATTAGTATTATATACAATTGTATATATATATATAATATATATATATATATATATGTATATATATACAGTACATTTGTATCATATGTACACTATCCAGAGCAATGACGTCATACATACCATCCATCCAGAGATGTGACGTCACATTGAGTACGTAGACCGTACAGCTGTCGTTGTCAAAGCGCATTGTGTTGATCAGGTTCCATGAGAACACGCCATCCTCACGATTAACATACTCGTCCAACGCTGTGGGCTCATCCTGGATGCAAGCAAAATAAAATGCGTTCAATCGATTGATAAAAAAGGTCAAGCCGCACATTAGTGTAAGAATATAGATGAATGAGTGAAATCTGGCTCTTTCTCATGCCCTTATTTCAAACTTGGCTAATTTCCAAGGGTTATCAATGATATAAATAAATCGCAAATTATTACATGATTATTAAATTTTCTGACTTCATATAGTACATCAGAACAACAAGTACTTCTAAAGATTGCTCAAATTCGTATACCATAGTATAGGTGATAGAGAATATGAAGCCGAAATTTGACACCATATCCTTCGTGAAGAAGTTCGATGAAAATAATATTTAATAATAATGTTACCTCTTTTTTTTCTCAAGTACAGATGAAAAACTTTCAAAATTGAACAGTTTGTTAGTTTTTAATTATACTTGCCAATGGCTAGTCAGTAGCATCATCAATACAAACGATTTTTTAGATTAGAAAATGATATTATGAATTTTTAACAAATTTTGACAGCACATTTAACATTCGAATTCAACAATTTTGATAAGTGTGTACATTTATTATCGTATTAGTCACACTATGATCATCATGTCAAGTTACTATTAACTCGCATTGTCTCGCAATATCAATTAACGTAGATAATATATTTATAATTTACCCAATCATATCCCATACAGCAGGCTGTGAGCCATGCCACAAGGACAGTAAAAACCAGTCGCCACATCATCAGACCTCTGCGTTGCTGCGTAGAATGACTTGCCGATGGTAAGACCTTTAATATTATCTACAAATCCAACGCTATCTAACGACAACGCAGTGCAATCGCAGATAACGTTGAACAATATCAGTGTTGTCGCCTTTCTTAATCTAACACCTGTCATTGCATAGCCTTGGAGAACGTTTGCAAGAAACTGGAGCAAAATCATTTTTATTACATAATATCGGGGTGATGAAAGTGTAATGTTGTTGGCCAATGAAGGTAAAGTAATACCAGATTGCATCCGAGTTTACCTTTGATTTTCAGCCGTTTTAATTAGCTTTACCAGGGATTTTGAAATAGAAGGCATGGTATTTGTAGAAACTTAATTTCTCTCAGTTCGAAGAGTATTGCCTAATTGCACGACTGTAACCCCAACCCCTGAAAACTTGTAGAAGTGGCCGGGTTAGATTGGAATGATCGTGGTTTGATAAACCACGAGAGTCGGGCCATGAAACGTGACCAACTTCTAGGTCTTCTCTAAGATGCAAAGCCAAAAAAGTGCTCCCACATGAGCTTTCAACTAGACTTCTAGTCTTTCACTAAGGGGACATTATAGTACACGAACATTTTAGAAGCGGAAAGAGACTTAGCTATTCTTTCTCTTGGCATCCGACGACCTGGATTGTAGACTATATGCGGCTTTGTACTCATTTTCACCCATCAAAACACCTTTCTAAACTGATATTTTAATCAGCGTGGTTATCTAGAGCCTAAATTCTCCACTTTTAGTCAAATATTAGTTCAAAATATGTAACAAAAAGTCGTAGCCCAGTTTGTGACTTTTGGTTAGGTGTGCATTATGATCTGGTTAGAAGGGAGCTGGACAAAACACATATAGATTTTTGATGGATATATAATTGCGAGGTAATTTATCTAAGAATGGTAAGGACTTTATAGCATCGAGTTTGTTTCCGCAGTAAGTGTCTGAAATTTTGGCAGGATCTTGTATCAGTTATTTTTGCATAACTAGCTTAAATCATTATTAACTTCTCATTTATTCTGATTGATTTGTGAAACATAAAACGTTGTGAAACAAGCACTGTTTATGACAGGGCGTTAATATTGTGAAACCAAAACATATAAATAAAAACGATTTAAAAAGATTAACAGATCAATTAGGTTAATTACTAAATCATTTAGATTAATTAATATAAGTAGGCAGTTAGCTTTAAAATGTTATTTTATACCATCCCTCCCCAAATAAAAGGGTTACTGGCTGCTTTAAACAGGAAACAATCCACAAGTGAAATCCTAATTAGACTTAATTTTTTTAAACTGTTTCCTACAACAGCCTTAACGTGCCTTAACGTGCCTTAACGTGCCTTAATATGCTAATCTAGAAGTCTAAACGATTAACGCCGAATGTACGTATGCTTACGACACTTCTAACGCGCCCATGTGTCCAAAAAGAATCAGTGATGGAGAGTTTTGAGATACAAATTGAGCTTCTGAAAATTAAATCTAAGTCTATTTTTATCGGGAAGCATTTGGCGTATGGAACTACAATCTTCACCGTTTATTTGTGATGTTCAAAAAATTCGGAATTAAAATTGATTCCGATTTATAGTATATTTCATATTTAATTTATGTGTTGATGTATTTAGGATGCAACTTTACTTTGAGTATATCTTACTGCGTAATGTGCACTAAAACAATGCGTTTATCTGCGGAAAAATCGTGATTGATACCTATTAACAGAATGTCTTCACTGCACACCAAAAAATAACATAGAAATATATTATAATTATAAAATAATAGTAAAACATAATAATAGAGTAAGAAATTTTCGCAACAGAAATATAAATATCCACAGCTTTCGGCTAATCATAATTCGGCTAATTACTCATCTTCGAAGCGTTTTTTGAAGATTCAGTTGTTGCAGCGTTGCATTTTGTATGATTCCATTTGCATGATTCAGTTACAGCTGCCGTTATTGTCGACTGACTTAAATGTTCATCAGATACACTGCACTATAATATTAAAACTTTAAATGCCATTTCTTTATGATTTCGAACGTTCCCTGGATCTGATGAATACTCAAGTGATGTAAATACAAGAGCTATGTTGTCAGTTACGTAAGTAATGATTCATCAAAAAAACACAATAATATATCGACAATCTTCAAATGTATGCTTCTTGAAAATATTCAAGGAAAACAACACTGTCGTTAAATTATTTCACTCATACGAGTGTGCCACGGCATGCCTGCCCGTAACAGGGCGGATGTGGATAACTGTTCGGGCTGACTTCCACTTCCGTTGTGAGATGCATGTCAACGTCATTGACATAGCTCCAGACGCACTGAAATATAAGCAGTTCAAGATTTAAACAATTGTGAATATCCAATAAATATGAATGCTACTTATGTATGTATGTAACTATTGTATGAATTAGGCTCGTTTCCAGAATTTTATTTCGGGGTTGACTTCCAAAAATATTTAGCTACTTTTTTCAATATTTTGCATTTTCGAGTTGACGTCCTTCAAATTTATTTACGACCTTTTAAGAGGAAAGCGTCCTAATCTTCATAAATGTTAAGAAACACTTTCTTTCTGTGGGGTTTAAACCAATAACTATACCCTTTATTATTAGCTCTGATCTGATTGTTAGTTTGTTTCACTTATTTTAATAGTTATTGTTTATAAAAATCATTGAAAAGTTTAAAATATTAAATAAACATTGTAGTAATAATGTTCGTAAATCGTTATGAGTATGTACATAGAGGTCTTGCATGCATTCGTAATGCAAGTTATGCTATAGAAACTTTATTTCGTCTTCGAAACAAGACAGTTACAAATCCATAAAAACGTTTTGTCGCAATCGAAGAGAAAATAATAAACAAGAAATTGCCTTCGATTAATATATTACCTTAATGTTTAAAGATTTACGGTATATTTTATCTCGTCTGTTTCTTATTCACCATTTGTAGAACTGTTGGTGAAAAGATCAACCGTCACGCAGCCACTAATGCTAGTGTGAGAAGATTCTGGTATCAACTGGTTGAAATTGGAAATGTTAAGTTTGAAAGCACTGTATGATAACCAGGGGTTTTCCTACACCCCAGGGAGGTTATTACCCCGATTTTAATTCTTGCCCCCAACTGAACTTTCACTAACCTACCCCGCTGGAAGTGACACCGCTTCAGCATAAGGTTTTATGCCCCTCCTCCCAAATATATTATATATAAAATGGTGCACCCACTTGTTAGGGGGGGGGCTCACCCCACCCACCCCGCTCGGCACACTTTTTTTGGTGTCACATTTTTTACACTCCCAGATATTTTTCAACACCCTCAAGGAGCAAAATTTTCTGGGAAAAACCTGGTGATAACAGTATTATGTTACTTACATCAATAAAAACTCCCGTATAGCCGGGCAGCGAGTTTCCTACTTCGACGTTGTACACACCAGTTCCCTAAATTAGAAACACAGAAATATTCATCTCTTATTTAAACAGACCAGTAGTCACTTCCTGAAGATCGTTTTCTTTCAGTACACGTATTAATACAGAATTTTATAGTCATTTTTTAATTTCTCGTCAGAAAGAAAAAAATACATTTATGTAACTACATAATGAAAAAAGTGATTCTGGTATGAGAAGAAAACGTAATGGCATGCGCGTCGATCCATTGTAGCCCGAGAGGCCCGGGCCTCACCATTATTTTACCCTTGAGGCCCTACAATTGGACGGGCCTCGCCAATAATTCGCTTTGGGCCTCACCAATCTGTCTCATTAATCCGTCCCCCTCAATAATAAATTATCATTCCAGTCCATTCTTACTTCACATCGTTAAAAGTAGGCCTATACTTTGTAGCCATTACAGTGAAAAGGTGTAAAATTTTCTACATAGGTCTACATTTTCAAACCCTTTTGCTTAAAGTCTCGATCTAAATTTACGTGATAAACCTAAAAATGCTCATTCGCGTATACCAAAATTTATAACTTGACATTTACTTACACACGTGGTCACTGGTCGTGTGACGGCTGCAGGAACTGCCAACCCAGACAAAATATCACGCATTGAATTGCTCTTCCTATAGACTCCATGTTTAAGCGTCTTCACCTTCCTTTATATCTTACCATAGAACCTTAATTTATAAATATTACGGCGTTTTAGAGATGTGTCTCATTTCACCCGCACCAAATCATAACTCTAACCGGAAGCAGGTTTGTGGGCATATTATTCTGCTCGCTTCTCCCGCAATCAATTTTCAAAATAAGCCTAGTGTTCAGTTGAGAGGGTCGCGTCCAAATCTCCATAATGTCTAATAACCTAATCGATAAATTGCTTAAATACTACAACAAGTAGGCCAAACTCACTTCCCAAGCATTAAAAAAACTTAAAATACAATTTCGTTTCGAGGGCGTGGGTTAACCCGTGAACCCTCTTTAAATGAACAGCGGCTCTGTGGATGTGAGAAAATGTTGACTCCTAGGCTGTCCCCAATGTTTTGCTTGGGGGGACGTGATGGTATATATCCCTCAATTATTCTGCGTACTCGTCCCCCAAATCGAAATAACATATCTACTCCCCTATAATCGTGCTATGGGTTGATACGTTTAGTAAAATTAAAATTTGAATTATTACTAAGTTATAATTGTTAACTTCGTTCATTGCGTTTATTATAATATAAGTTCAGGCAGTCGGAGTAAATGTATTGCAGAAGTTAAGGTTCTAACATAACTTTAAAGAGTCCAATTCTATAAATCATGAAGCAATAAGTCACATAGCTATAAATCTTATATGTTTTTGTGACACGCCAGTTAAAAATGCTTCTGCTGAAGTTCTGCATAAGGTGCCAATATGTAAGTAGATAGGGCGGTGGGCCTCACCAATATTTACCATGTGTGGCCCATCAATACAACGGGCCTCACCAATAAATGAGATTTTTAAACGTGGGCCTCACCAATGTTGGACATGGATCGACGGCATTCGACGCGGGTATGAGTCTGCGAGAATAGCATGGGGCTGAGATACGCTACAGCTTTTGGCGTAACAATTTTGTTGGTTCGCCGACTTTGCCGGTATCCCTCCCGCCCTCCGATCGTCGAAAAATTGTTTGGTCCGCCGCTGCCCCAGCCCCCGCGCTCGTGTAAAATTTACAAGCCCCCCTTTACAAATAACCAATCTTTAATTTTGAGCGCAATTGGGGGGGGGGGGGGGTCGGCGACTGACAAGCCCTTCACAAAAAATCTTCCACTGCGAGCTAGCGTATCTGCTTATAAAGCAAAGAATTAAATGAATTTTATTCGTGCAAACAAATAAAAAACGAAAAAGAACACGACGCTGTTTTTCGAAATCGAAACTGAAACTAAATTTCTTAAAGGCCTACACGCTGGTTGTTTTCTCATTAATGTTAAATAATAACTTCATAATAAACAGCTTGTGACAAGCTTATACCGAAATAATTTAATTAGGTCTATCAAAATCGGTAAGTTAATTGCATTATTTTCTTGATTACACACTGTTATTCGATGTAAGAGAGAGAGAGAGAGAG
>JAQFYQ010002830.1:0-11270 GCA_034694885.1 Buchholzia appendiculata
ACCAGTGAACCTGATAGAGGACAACCTTCAACCAGTGAACCTGATAGAGGACAACCTTCAACCAGTGAACCTGATAGAGGACAACCTTCAACCAGTGAACCTGATAGGGCACAACCTTCGTCAACTAATGTACTGTCAGGTTTAAAGGTTGAACAACTAATTCATTACTTGAATTTGTGTACACGGACAACTACACAAATGTCATCTTTTGGGCATTTCCCTCTATTAGTCAGCATTGGAACATCACTTTGTGCTGTTGATATAATGGAGATTTTGCTCCATTGCGCAAAATGGAACAGCCAACATTTTATGAAATTTTAGTGGAACTTGAGGAACAAGCGACAGTATTCAATCATTTAATTTACAATACATTGTATAACAACAAAAGTTAACCTAGATTTTGTGCATCATTGTGGTTTGTTGCCACTTTATTATTATAGCGTTGCAGGTTAGAGGCCTTCCTTTAAAATTTTAAATTCCTTTAAAAATTTTAAAATATATATACTACTGAACCGAGAACACAGAATAAAGAGTCGGCACTTTTGTTTTTCTTTAGTTGACAAGTACAGTAGGACTTCATTCTGACCCTCATTTATCTGCAGTTGCTGAAAGTGTAGGTCTAGGCAGAGCAAGCGACAGTCTTCAATCATTTAATTTACAAACCACCAAACTTGACATTCGCACATTGAAATTCAATAAAACTAAAATAAAAATACAACAATAATGACAATATGCAAATAAATTTGACAAGAACGACCCAAAACAATCCGATCAGTCTTTATGTACAGCATAGATGTAGAGAGAAAGAGATGAGTAATACCAGGTCAGAATTCTAAACAGCTACTTTCACAAGCACTCCAGTGTTGCAGCACTTATGACAAAAGTAGGTTGCTCGCATGTTGATATTGACACGTCAGCACCAAAACATGCAACAACACAAGTATGCCCACTTCCATAAACCTTGGCTTTACAAGCAGGACAAGCAGGAGGACATTTTTATTATTAATGTAAGCATGATTCTATTGTGCAATTTGACCGTAGACAAACACCAAGGTACTTTATGTCTTGTGTTGTTTATCAGATGACATTCAAAAAGACAAATGCAGGAGTAGCGAGGCGTGGATGCAGTATGTGTGATCAGATATGAAGAAACTGAGACGTGAGAAGTGGTGAGGATGCGCATGATCGTGGCTTGAAAGGAAAATGTCCATTGTTGGAAGACGTTTAAACTTTTCCTAACAAGGAAAAACTGACATTAATGCTACTGAAGAAGACCAAGTTATATCCAAATTTATAATACCATCAGAGTCCTTTGCAGTCTCAATGAGTAAATTTTTGAGTGCTATTCAAATGACGGACATCTGGAAGTAAATTTGTATAAATTCAAAACAGATAGCGACATCTACAATGAAGTTAATCTAATTAAGAATGTTAATATCTTCTCCACAAAAATAATAGGGTGGAGCAAAACATTTGTCCTTATTGGATGAAAAATAAAAATTCTTAGACTAAAATTGTAAATACGCAGCAGCTAATAACCGCCTGAATAGTAGCCAGTTAAATTGAATATAACTATTTTGAGTTAGATTATTATTACAAAGGTTTAAATAAACATGTATGATAAATAAATACATTCACAAATCATGCAGACATTTCACACCTCTGTAAAAGTGTTCAGTCGGTGAACATATTCCAGCTAGAGTTCACTTCACGCAATTCATCAAACAACTCCGTCAGCTATAATGCTATTTATAGATCAACAGAAACACTGCGACACTAAACTATCGAACATTATCTAGAATCGTCTTCACTGACAATTATCGTCCTGACTGGAATTGTCCACAATTAACACTAGCGCTGAATAAAGTAGTCTGGATGTCACCCAAAAAATGTTCCCTCTACAATTTGGAGAGAATTGCAGACAAGCACATAGTTTTAGACATCTGGATGCCCTTCCTGACACCAACAGTCTCACTACTCGCTAGAACATGGTGGGTCTGTGGTAAAGCCCGACACCACTGGGACACCACTAAGCCAAACACCTCTGAGAACAACTTGCAAAATACACGAACAACCAACATATCTCTCTAGTAGCTCACCGGCATATCAACCGATTCTAACCATATCTTGCAAACTTTCACAGATCATCCGTTAATAACGAAACTAAGTTTCTCTCTTCACCTAGTAACTCATCTTAGTTATTCTCGACACGATATCAGCACACCACTGACACCACTAGAGATCAATCAGTTCACGCAATATCTTCTCCCTCTCTCAGTTCCCTCGTCATCTCTCACATAATTCATGATATTCCCCTCCCCTCGTGCCTACCCTACCCTATATCGGAAAGCTACTAAACATTAAAGCTCTCCCCACACCCGCACGTCCCCTTGATGTTTGGGTTATGAAAGACGAATCCACTGCTGAGTTTCTCCTCCACATAGTCCATCTCTGTGCCGAGCACGTGCATCAGAGCTTTCCTGTCTATGAAGATCTTCAGACCTACACAGCACGATCATCACAATCAACATTGCGACATCATTGCACTGTAATAATGACAAGCGTTAATTGCTAACACTACTTTATTACACTTGATACATAAGATTCACACTGGATATAATTTAAACGCAATAGTTTTGTACATTGCTGAGCTCAGTGAGTTCATTTAATCAATTATTTCGTCATCGTCTTGTTAATTAAATATTTCATTCAACATCCATGGGTTACATTCAAATGACCAGTGTCCAAAATAGCAAAATAGTACTTCAAGCGCCTATTATTTGCCTGGGAAATTTTCCTGTCAAGATCATAGATATGAGGCGGTTGGAAACAAAACAGAACATGATGATGAGATGGATATATGGGGTCACTTGTAAAGATAGATTGGCACCTAGTAAGCCATGTATAAGGTTAGATATCTGTGGCGTGGATGATGTTGTCAGACATAGCAGGTTGAGATGGTTTGGACACGTGACAAGAAAGAAAGACAGTGATAGGGTAAAGGCAAGCCAGTTTCTGGATGTGGAAGGGCAAAAGACAAGGACAGGAATAGAAAGTTGAAGAGAAATTGAAAGACGAAGTTGGAAGGCTGCAATTTGTTCGTACTCACTGATTGTCATTGCATGCCCTGAATTCTATAAATACTCTGCATTCTCATCACCTCACACTTGACTAGAGAAGCACAGCAGCTGGTACAATACGAGTTACTTACCGTCTTGAATAACTTCCTCATCGTCTTTACTCTTCTCCTTCGCATACTGCAGTGTGTACGACTGGCCATTGCAGCCTCTTGTCTTGACACCAATCCTTAATGCGACCTAATTACATATCATTAATACATTCATTTTGCATGACATATATTTCATATCATGACATATTTCATAAGAAAAATATCTCACCATAGTTTTTGAAAAATCTGCACTATTATGCAGATAAATGTTCTTGTCTGATGAATGATCTGAATGTACAGGGTTTAGACAATAAAAAAATAATCGTGGCAAAAATTTAAAAAAGATTATATACAAAAACCTACGACTATTACCATTTAGTAGCAATTATACAATTGCAATAATTCAGATTTGTCATATAATTTATGTCGGCACAAAACATTATAAGGTGACAGGCAGCATATGTGGCATTTATCAATTCCATGGGAGGGGGCTAAGAAAGGAAAATTAGCTCCAAAACTGTCCAGCCTCTCTGCTCGGAATGAAATGTAAGAAAATTCTCCTCAAAACTTCTAGACGTCCAGCAAACTACTGGATCAAACTTTTAGATGTCCAGCAAACTTCTGGATCAAACTTTTAGATGTTCAGTAACCTTCTAGATCAAATTTTTAGATGTCTAGCAAACTTCTGAATCAAACTTTTAGACGTCTAGCAAACTTCTAGATCAAACTTTTAGATTTCTCGCAAACTTCTAGATCAAATTTCTAGAGGTCAAACAAACTTGTAGATCTCAAACTTCTAAATGTCCAGCAAACCTAGATCAAACAACAAACTTCACGAAGTCTATGGCAACCAAGCTAATGTAACAGATTAATTCAACATTGTCAAATTGTGACTCTGCCAATGAATGTCTATGATGATAAATTACAACAATAACAAAATTATTTTCAGCAAATAAAATAAAGTACAATTAATAAATTGTAAAATATGTTCAGATTTAAGGTTCTCATAAAGTTGCTGTGTTCAACAAAATTCTTTTACTACATGTCACTTTTACATTTTCTGGTTGAATTAACCTGTCAATGTGTTTTCGCAAAGAGAAAATGCATACCGGTACTACCATGAATGTAATACCTTTGAGTAAAAACAATTAAAAGAACATGAAACGTAAACAATGAATAGAAACTCTAAAATGTATGTATGTAATTACTAACAGTGTTGTCTTGTTCTTTTAATAAGTTCTTGATCTGATTTACTGCTGCAGAGGTCTAGAAAAACACAAAGGATTGATAAATACATATTATTATAAAGATATTATACATATTACATATCTTTTAAAAAAAATCATACAGAAGAACTTAAGACAGCAATAATGAAACCTCGGACAAAATTATAATAACATCAATATTTTAATTCAAATTGTATATTAAATTTATGTAACTTATTACAAATCAACTGCTTAGTTTTGCAAGCACATACCTTATTTTTATACCAAAATATAACAATACTCTGCTATTTTGTTGTGCACAGAGAAACAACTCTGTTTACTTGATGCCGCCAGCAGACCATCAAGCATCGGCGGCAGTAAGAGAAATAACGCCCAGCATTAACCGACATTTATCCTCAAATAAACTATCCACGCTCCAAGCATTAAAAAATAATTACAGATTTTCATTAAGCATTTTTAGATTCATTATAGGAGAATTGACAATGTATTTATACACGAAGCAATTCATCAATTAACAGAATTAAACTATCGCGGACAAAAAATACGAGTTTCGATCAAAAGTATAAATCACATTGATGTCATTGAATTAACATTACATAAATATTTGGCAAGTAAGCTCTCTGGAAACTAAAACAATTCTGTAGATTTGAGACAGCAGAGGTCACTACACTACGTCGTTAGGTTATACTGATCGAGTTCTACTCACGAGGACTAGAGCACTGCGCTGTAGGGTAGGACGTTTCTTAGCGGCAACTGTCCGGACAGTTGTCGACACAATACGTGAACTGGCCGAAGCCATGAATTAACTTCTTACTTCCTGTTCTTGATTCCCTAATAAATATCCGTACCACGAAACTCAGAATGGTTTGTTTATGTTATGAAAATGTCAACTTGACCTTAAAGAACACGTAATAAGAAAAACGATTTATCCAAAAGTCTGAATCGAGCCTTTAGAAAAAAGCACCCGATGATGACGATCACGTAAGAGCTCTGAATTTTGTGGCCATTACCTCGATAACTTCGCAAGCTGGGTGAAGTGAAAGCTGTCCTTCCCGAGATGCCAAGATAGGATTCCACCACGTAAGATTATTCTCGTCCTTATGACCTGCGGCCCTGCGGGACCGAGAAGTCCCGTTAGATAAATCCCGAGCAAATACACCATCTCGATCTTCGTCCGGATAAGTTGGCCTATCTAGAAGATTATATTCCCAGTGTTGTGGATTTCAACTAGTCTAAATGCCATGGTATCGCATCGTATCGAGATCAATGAATACGCAGACCCAATAGGTTCATCTTTTTGCAATAAAACAGTTCATTCAGTGAGGGGCTTGGATCGATCTAGGTTGGCAGGCTCTAGCTAATTAATAGACCATTTTGGTTAAATCGATTCCATATGTGATAAAATGCTGTGATTAATATAATACGACAATAACTACGCTCTAGCCATATGCTTAAGTTAATTATTGACAAATTTACTATATGTGCTTTTGATCACAGTGACCAGTGACCAATTGCAAAGCTTTCTGCATACTAGTGCAATAGGTCTATAGCTGTAATTATTGCGCACTAACTTATTATAACATTTTCTGACAATTGCATAAGCTTATATCTAGGCTACATTAAATTAATTGTTTGTCTGAAATGAACATTGCGTGAAATAATTTAAGTAGTCCAGCTTTACGAATATATTTCATTTTTGGGTGAAATCTGAAACAATGTATAATGTGCAATTGATATCTATTTGATAGTACATATATGGAGTATTTAGGGATAAATTGAATTTACATCAGAGTACCTTTTATTTGTCAAATTTGACTTTTAAGCTTGACTACAGTTTTCAAAATTTGGCACAATTCAGCACATAAAAATGGATCCAGTAACTGGAACTTTTTTATGTGCTGAATTGTGTCAAAATTTGAATTAAATACAAACCATGCACTCCAAACAATTTTTGTCACCCGAAATCATGATCATAGAATAATAAATTAAAGCACATAAAATATATTCATCTCAAAACCGCATAATATAATTATTACCACACCTAAAGTTTTAGCCTAACATATCGATCCATGCACCGTTGAAATATAATTGAGGCATTAAAATGCAGACATTGTCCAGACATGTCTACTTAATTTAGATCAGGGTGGGGGGGGGGCACCAAGTAATTTAATCAATACGCTAAAATGTGCATTCAAAATTAGGGGGGGGGGGTTATTGCCCAAAATGATATAGAACATCTGCAGTGGGTAATTGATCACATTTTTTCCTGATTTGACGATGGCCAATTTCAAATTTTGTAAACATGTAAATCTTAACAAATCTTTTAATGCCCGCTCAAGACCATGATCAACTAATAAACTCCACACGCACTTGGAGCCTCTAAAATACTTGGAAGTTTATAGTCAACTGTCTGGTCTAGTCTGGAGGCCCAGGCCGTAATAAATAATGACAGCAAATTTCTTTCTCTAGATCTAACGATGAAGAATCTATATTCAGCTGCTGTACCACTGGAATAAAGTAGCAAATTGCTGTAGTTTGCAAAATAACCATTGTCTGACAATATTTTTGTTACTAGTAAGAACGTGATGTGCAACCATTCATTCCAACTACTTTAGCGACTTTAAGAGGCAAGTTTAACCACTGAAAGAATTCTGCAACTGATCTTTGCGGAGCTATAATTATACAAAAAGCCAACTCGAAGTTGATTATCACAAGAAGATGATCTTATGAATCAAAATTACCACGCACGATTTTATTGGTCATTCTCTTATAGTATTTGTGTCAAATATGTGATCGACCCTAATCTCCAATGAAAAGTGATAAGTGAAGACCCTAAATAGCGATGAAAAGTGAACAATAGGCTAAATACCCTGGCCAGTAATGAAAAGCTAATCACCGTGACTCGCAAAACGAATGAATTTTTGCTTTAGCACCTCACCGACCCCATCCAGCACTATGTCGATGAATAGTCACTTCTAGAAATCACTTTACCACAGTGTTGCCAGTTCCGCAATATTCCCGCCCAATTGGGCTACTTTTAGAGTCGAGGCTTTTTTTCGGCTGTTGCATTTTTCGTTTTTGGGCTACTTTCGGAGCTAAAAGTGTTCGGTTTTTGGGCTACTTTTCGACTTTAGTGGCGGGTTTTGGGCTATTTTTGACTTGTGGCGGTTTTTGGGTTACTTTTGAAAAAAAATTCTCGTCGCCACCCCTCCGGTTCGTCAGAAAAAAATTGTCGCAACCCCCCGCTCGTCAGTATTTTTTTCGCCCACCCCCCGCTCGTCATATACAATTCTGGTAAAAATATCAACATCACGAGTTTTGCAGGGTATGTTAAGTTTTTTTAAAGTTTTTTTCATCATTTTTTACATTGGGCAACTTTTTGGGCTCCTTTTGAAAATTTTGGGGAATTTTTGAGCTACTTTTAGATCCCAAGGTTGCGGTTTTTCTGGAAACCATCTGGCAACCCTGCTCTACTAATCGGTCGTATGCTAATCAAAATTAATGTAGAAAAAAAATTAGTTTTTATTTTCACTTTTGTTTCTCCGGGCCAAGTAGAATTTCCATTCTGCCGGATTTCTACTCACAGGATTTCTACTCTATCTGCCGGACGAGGGAAACGTAGGAAATTTATATCGGTCTGTTTTATTTGTTCAATGCTGATATAGTGAGCGTGTTGACGCATTCCTGGGTTTTCTCGTGTGATCCTTGAAGAATTGCGTTCAACAAAGAAACGAGGAAGGATAATAAATGTTAGGAAATAAATCCAAATAAATTCAATGTTGGTATAATGAGAATCAGATTAGACGGAAGGTTTGTTGTAATAAGATTGGGGAGTTCTGCTGAAGAATAATAGACCTAATATTTTACTCTTTGGATTAGAGATCCTATTTTACCTGTTTGAGCGATATGTAGTAGGCCTAATTACTAGGCACGGGATACAGGCAGTATTTAAGAGTGTTTACAAGTTCAACGCCTCTCCGAAACGAAATTTGTACATGAAATGTTGACGAAAGAGTTTCTTACAATTTTGGATCTGTTGTCATTTTCTTTTAAAATGATTGTTTCGCTAAAAGAAATTGAAGTTGAATAACCCCGCTGAAATAAAATTCTGGCTACTGGCCTTTCGGGTTTGTACACAGAGAGTATTATGAATTCAGCCTCCAGGCCTAAGAAGGGATTAATTCTATTTAGAAAATTGTCTTCTAGTTTTGGTGAGAAAACTAAATATTTATCTTTTATCCCTATGTTTCTTCTCGTTTTTTGTTGTTGTATTAATTAACATTTTAATTAAACTATATGTGTAGATTAGAAAATGGTGAAAGAAACCGGCTACTATGACCTGCTTGGGGTTAAACCCAACGCTACGTCCGATGATCTCAAGAAGGCTTACCGCAAGCTTGCGCTGAAATATCACCCAGACAAGAACCCTGATGAGGGTGAAAAGGTTTGATACTAAGGTTTAACATATTTGTTAGAAATGTAATAATAATTATGCTCACTTGTGTTTGAAGAATTATTTATTGAGGTTTCAAGTAACTTGTGTGTATAGTATCTCCTGGTGGATGTATCTCCTGCGGGAAGCAATTGAAAGAAGTTTATTGATGTATGAACATTGCAGCTATGAACTTTAGAATCTATCATTCATCGTGGATTTATATGTTACGATGATGATTCCTTTGTCCTTTGCTGGTATATATTACGCATACATACATTTCGGCTTTAAATGATTCCATGATTCCATTAAATGATAAATGATTCTTGATTCCATTCCATAAGTCCTTGTTTAGTAATTGTGCAGTTACAACTGATTGTACGATTGTTTGTTAGCATGCCGATGCGTCAGCCTTGCTTTTGTGCCGAGTAAAAGTACTATGTATTTGACGGCTTTAAAAGTGCCATGATGATTTGAACATATTTTTAGAAGACATATTTTTATTGCTGTTAATTATAAATGTTGATTTGTTAACTTGTTGCTATTGATTGTGTGATGCTTACAGTTCAAGGCCATCTCGCAGGCCTATGAAGTTCTCTCTGACGCAAAGAAAAGAGATCTGTATGACCGTGGGGGCGAGAAAGCCATCAAGGAAGGTGGTTTGGCAAGCGAGATGCATAATCCAATGGACATATTTGATATGTTTTTTGGTGGGGGTCGTCGAGGGGCTAGTAACGGGCCTCGACGGGGTAAGGATGTCATTCATCAACAAGCTGTCACTCTTGAAGAGCTCTACAACGGCTCTGTGAAGAAACTACAACTGTCAAAGAATATCCTCTGTCCAAAGTGTGAAGGTAAGCCCGTACTACCTGGCTTGTATAATTACAAGTAGAGCGTATTCTCTGTCCCAAGTGGGATGGCAAGTTGGCCTACCTCAGTGATGCAACTACATACACAGGACATCTTCAGTCCCAAATGTGGTGGTAAGCACCTCTGTTGTATAACTACATGCAAACCTAACCCCAGTGGACAACTTAGATCACCATATGTGCAACTGTGTAGTCAATAGAATGAACTTCACGTGCTTGACTCTTTTCCTCTTGTGAAACGTTCGGGACAGGTCTGACAGAGACATAACAATGGAGAGATTGGGTTTTGCCTAGCAACAGCTCTTGAGGTCTTATTATTAAAAAGCTTTATCAAATGGAATGTAAAATGTTAGAAAAATGTAGAATTGTAAACGTCAATGCTATGTTTATGTGCAGTATCTTTCCACTCTATATTTCGATGGCATAACCATTATATAATGAATATAGTATTTTGATGTTTAGTTGAATTTTTTGTAAGAACTACTCAATGATGACGAAGAGTAAGAAACCTGACTGTTCTACCCTTGAATCTATTGCTGTAGGTCGAGGCGGCAAAGAGGGTGCCGTGGAAACGTGCCAGGGTTGTCGTGGTCGTGGAATCCAAGTACGCATGCATCAGCTTGCACCAGGCTTCATCCAACAAGTACAGACGACATGTTCCGAATGTGAGGGGCAGGGAGAGAGGATTAACCCTAAAGATCGATGCAAGAACTGCATGGGACGAAAGATTGTCAAGGAAAAGAAAACGTTAGAAGTTCACGTTGACAAAGGTTGATTTGCTTATATAGTCATTTGTTGTATTTGTTAGTAGTTGGCTTTAGAGAATGATACACTTTGAATAGGCTAGAGCGTATAATAGTTCTTGTGTCATTTAGACATTGTACGGCATGTTTTAGCTAGAACATGTATCATGGCTGTTATAGCGATGTGATGTAGCAATGCAATTGTGACTAAATTAATACTGAACAAAATTAGTGTCGAGAGACCACTTATAAAACACAAAGTTTGATTAGTCAGGGTCTTTTATTTGTCAAGGTCTTTGATTTGTCAAGGTCTTTGATTTGTCAAGGTCTTTGATTTGCCAAGGTCTTAGATTTGCCAAGGTCCTTGATTTGTCAAGGTCTTTGATTTGCCAAGGTCTTTGATTTGCCAAGGTCTTTGATTTGTCAAGGTCGGGGACCTGTAGGGTTGAATCTCCCCTTATACAATTGAACTCACTCAACCCCCGATCCAAGACCACTTTTAGAGCTTAAAATTCAACTTCTAATTTCCACTTTGTACTGGTCAGTTTGTGAGATACCGTGCAAAGATTGTGCTTGTAGGCATGAAGGTAGTGTATATTGTGCCTGTAGTCTTGAAGGTAGTGTATTTATTGTGCCTGTAGGCATGAAGGTAGTGTATTTATTGAGCCTGTAGGCATGAAGGTAGTGTATAGATTGTGCCTGTAGGCATGAAGGTAGTGTATAGATTGTGCCTGTAGGCATGAAGGTAGTGTATAGATTAGGGATGTACCGATTATCGGCCGATAATCGGTATCGGCCGATTATCGGCCGATTTGCCGATAATCGGTATCG